>JAOSYY010000013.1:8667727-8679575 GCA_025727935.1 Hebomoia glaucippe | reverse complement strand
TAATTAAAATCCTAAAAAGTTTAAATATAGGTTCTGTTACAACTTTGTTAATTCTTAATTACTCAAATTAAATTTTTAATACGATACTAATAGCTTCAGATTAAGCATTTTAAATTTATTTTCTTATTTTTACTAATACTATAAAACTGAAGAGTACAATTGTTTTCTAAATGCACTAATCTCAGGAACCGTTGGTCCGATTTGAAAAGTCCTGGATAGTACATTTGTCGAGGAAGGCTATATTATATTAAAAAAGTAGTATTCTTACTACAGAAGCTAGTAGAAAATAAACTTTGTTTTACATCGCTTTATCAGCAAATATCATGAGGTTCTCTGAAGGGTACAATACTATAGTCATAAACATAATTTATTTCTATTTAGAGTTTTTAGAAACTCTTAGACCGAAGTCGATAGTCGAGGTCTTTCTATCTATAGTACAGTGCTTTAGAAGTTTGTATATGCTATAGAAATGATGAATGCAATTATATCAATGATTAGAGATATTCTGTTCGATTGTACATCAGAATTATGCTCCATATTTTCAATAAACATTTAACCCTTGCTACAGTAATTAAGAATTTCTGTACTATTCTAGCGTACAGGTCTCATTATCTATTATATGAAGCCATCATTAAGCTCAACGAAGTGATGTTTAATTATCGTGTATGCAATTCACAGTGAATGCAATTTACCTGCATGTCTCAGTAATGAGAATGACAAACCCTTGTCCGATTCGTGGGGTCGATAAAACTAATTTATGTAATTTGTAAGAATTTCACCGCGTACTCCTGACATGTTTTGTTAGTGCACGTGGGAATGGAAATTAAATTCATTGAAGGTTTGAAACAATAAACGGTTATTAAGTTTGTGTTCTCTTGTTAGGTATTTACGGAACGCAAGTACAATGTATAGACAGAATATGTATAGTGGCAAAAGTTAATTAAAGATTTATTTCCTAGATCGTTCGCATGCATTGATCACTAATAAAAACAAATATTTAAATCGCTGAAACCGTAACTGAATCCGTTGCATGGTTTAAGAGACGTAAGCAGATAAATAGTTAAATCAACAGTGACTATGTTATATAATAGCGAAAGAAAATCTATGTTATCACTCCATTCAAGTATGTTGAAAATTCGGAAACTATTTCCATTACGAACATTACAGTTCGCAAAGCCAGAAATTACTAAAAATATGTTATTTAACATCACGACCTACGAATATGCATACCAATAGCTAATATATGCAAAATACAACATGTTAGTAAGTACGGCTTACCACGCAATCCGAACATTTTGTTAGCATTAAATTAGCTCCCAAATTATGTACAGAGGTCTCATAAAATCGTAATCTTCTATTTGGAAAAGCAATTTTATTTACTTCTAATAAAGTTATATTTTGTTCGTAGTTCGTTTGTGATTTGTGTCTTAGGGTAGATGGGTCAAGGATGAAATAGATGCCGGAACAAATTAATAGTCTTCAATGTTGAATTACAGTTATCATACAAGTCATAATTTTCTGAATTACCGTAACATTTAACAACATAGGAATTTTCAAAAAAACGTGCTCAAACTTCTGACTTCAATCATCATCATAATATCAGTTCCAATATAAAAATTAGTTTTAAAGGTTTACCGTAGTTAGATAGTTATCACTAAAACTAATGAAATTGAGAATTTTCTTTTTGTATTCCCTGACAAACACATACGATGAGTTTTATGTCTGTGTAGTAATAGCATTTTTCGGGAGCACTTTCTTAATAAACAAATAGATAACTTTCCCGACCATCATACCCGGAGTCTCTTAAGCTAAAAGCAATTCGCTTACCACTGGGGTACACTAGAAATGTCTTAAATGTACATCTGCTTCTTCTGAAAATTTACATTCCTTCTCTTCGACTTTCAGTAGTACTTACCTTATATAATAACACCACAAGATTACATGTTAATGATATTCCATACTTCATCTAGAAAGTATTTTTATATACTTTTCGGCAATAACAACGCACCGCGCCAGTAAAATATAAGCTTATTATACTTTAAAAGCAAATATTTGAAGAGCGCAAAGCCGATAAGTCAACGTCATAAAATTCCAGGCGTTCTGTGATCGCGCATAATCCTCGGTATAATAACTCTTAAGATTTAAGTAGGATATGCATATAATTGACCGGCTGTAACGGTAATTTTTGACTAGGCTTTGTTTAAGAGCTTCATAAATTGTGACGAAATTTTATTAAGCCTTTTTTAAGTTTATGGGCGGCCGTTTTGAATGAATGTTACGATGATCGACGATCGTGATTTCAAATATATTTCGCTAGCTTCTACCAGCGACCTCGCTCGTGATCATTTCCATTTTTACACCTTGGTTTACATTATTGGAGTTTTAGAAAAGATCGCTTATTTTTTTTAATATAATATAACTTTTATTCTCGATAAATGTACTATCCAACGCTAAAGTAATTTATCGAATTGGACCACCGGTTTCTGAGATTAGCGCGTTCAAACAAACAAACTCTTCAGCTTTATAATATTAGTATAGATTCGTTCAAAAAAAGAAATCATTCCCCGGCAAAATTCTTTTATTTTAAATTATTAACAATTCTCCCTATAAGAAGTCAAATTTTAAATTTATAAGCTATGAAATCATCTTATAAGATATTTGCTAAAAATCAGTAGATTTTATGTCTTAAACCACGAAAGATCAGTAGATTTTTATGACTGAATCCACGCTACGAAAGTTTGTAACGTATATTAAAGCGTAAACAAAATCGTTAAAACAAGCAAAGTGAGAGTTTGTATTACAAAACTTTGGCCAACCTACCTGAGATTCCGTAAGCCTGTAAAATTTAAACCATCCGGGATCACATTATCATAACTTTAATCCGGTTTTATCAAGTAATCCCGGTTAATCCGGATCGCTAGACCCGGTTAAGACGTTTTGGCATAGAAATGTACTGTTTAGGCCTTTGAATTAATTTTTGTTAGTTTGTTCAAACTTGACCTTTTAAGAATTGGGTCGTTCTTACTATCGAAGTTCGGTGAATTATTTAGAATAAAATCTCACTTGATATTAATGATATGTAAACTCTCGCACGTAGCCTTAAGTAAAACATTGGCTTTTTAAATGGGATAGCTTTCAGGTAGCGGCGAGGGGGAAACTGAATGCATTTACGATGTTCAGTGCAATCGCTACGAACCGGCCCCTTGAACGTAAGATTTGCATTTTTCTAGATCACTTAGTAGGAGAGCGCACTCCGTAAATGCTGACAGTACACGCTTTATTTCCTGGGCTTCATATGTAAATGGGCCGTGATCGAATGATTGATTTTGCTCTTGTTTTACCGTTGAACAAATAAATTATTTACGAAATACTGTACGTAGATAACCGTTAACTTAAAAAATTCCTAAAATTTTGTGGTAATGATTTTTTATTCTTTTATTGAATTACGTAGATAAGACAAAGTAAGCTTTTCCTGGAGATGTATTTAATAACTTATAAGTTTAGACCTAAACATAAATTCTTGTAATGATGAAGCCAGCTACGGGCTATATCGTGAGACCGAATCACTACGAACAGGCGAATTTCCATACGTACACAGATCACAGTAGAGTTATTGGCAGTCCCACGAGACTTCAATATATTCTAGTATTTTTATTTGCTCGGAGAAAGCTTTCGACCGCCCCATCGCTGGCCTGCGGACGACTGAGGATTGAGAAATTGAAGAACGTCGCTTCTATTTTTGAATTCAGTTGCGTTTTTTACAACTGGCCAGCGATATTTCAATTTGATTTCCAAAGTAGATTTTACTCAAGTCGATGACCGAGGTCCGCTGACAATTCAATTGTTGCAAAATAAAATCATACTGCACCAGTTTTCATCAGATGCCCAATATCAACTCGTGGGATGTAAAAGAACCTTTTCGCAAATACTTTATTTTCATTCAAAATGAAAGAGGCAGTGTTGAAAAAGTTAATTAGCAAACTTGAATTTTGTCTATTATTTTTTTCTACCGCCTCAAAGACATTCAACTTACCTTTTCGGACAAAATAAAACGTTAAGCTTTCATGTTTTGCTTGTAATCATCCGTTTTGATTAGATTTTATTTTTTAAGCTGCCTCTATAATAATTTTGCGCCCTCTGCGTGACAAAACAATTTCAGATCGGCCATTTAATCTAAATTCAGTTACATGTTGTTCGATAAAAATGACACGTAATATCCGTATTAAAACAACAGGTTTTGTTAAGCGAAATTGCCGACCATTAAATCCGACGCAAACATTAAGATAACTTTCAAAACAATTGCGTTGGGGAAAAAAGCGCGCGAGTTTTAATTAATAAAAATGGTGGCACGAAATGTCTGCAATTCAAACATGGCGGAGTCGGCCAATGAGGGACCCCTTTATGTACATATGCTAATGAGTGACAGCCCTGTGAATGGGATTGTCGTGTTAGTGCTGTCATTACCGCGAGCTTACAGTGTAGAGAATTGTTATTTTTGCTTTTCCATAGACAATGTAGCTTTTCAAATTAGGCGGGAGTTTCCCTTTTTTCGTGCGCTGTTTACTTGGACGTGTTAACCCAGTTATGACGGCGGATAATTTCATTTTTGTTAATTACTATAAACGTGGACGTCATAATAATTTTAAAACACAATTCGGTTTTAGCTTGTGAGTAAACTTTTTTGAATTATGTTAATATTTTTCTATACCCACTAGCGTCGGCTAGCGGATTCGTTCGCGTGCATTACGATTTTTACACCTTGGGTTACATTATTGGAATTTAAGTAAGGATCCTTAATTCTTTTGAAAATATAATATAGTCATATAATGTACCAATGCAATTTTTTTTCAAATCGGACCAGCGGGTAATGAGATAAGCGGGTGCAAACAAATAAACGAAATGTTCAGTTTTATAAAATTATTTAGTAAAGATTACTATTTCATATAAATGTCAGTCTTTACAAAAACAAATACTCAGATGTTTTAAATTAGTGTCAAAAGAGTGATTAAAAGTGTTTAAAATAAAAAAAGTTTACTGAATAATTAAAAATACCATCTTTTACTTTTTAGGACAGCGTTTGTTACCCTAAAAATGTTTTGACTGGATCAAATCGACTAATTGCTTATAACTAAATTTAGATATTCTAAGCCCTTGTTTGTGTAATCGTAGACTTATTCATTAATCATTTACGTTGTTAAATCAGTAAATTGATAAATTCGCTGAGAAATATCTGATAAAAAGTAACGTTGGTACACATACTTTTATACCATTACTAAAATTTTAAATTTTGACGATAAATCTACAAACATCTGAAAAGATCTTAATAATTTATATTTAAATTTAAGTCAGGTTTCACACAGAATATCAACATAAACATCCAACCATTAATTTAAGAGCTACGATTCCAACAGACAGACTTATAAAAACCTCGTTTTGTCTCAGTTGTTCAAAAAGCAGTACAGTACACTTATTAGCTTATTAAAAGGCTGAATGATAAGATTGCTCTGGGAAGAATACCTACTCAATCGAGTTTGCATTTTAAAAGCCTATTTACAAGGCGAATGGTTCTGTACGCAGAGTTTTATCCTATAAATGAAACCACTTTTGAAATAATAGAGGCGACGTATCGTTTCCTGAATGAAAAATACATGACTAGTATTTAGAAAATTGTTTTAATGTTATATGCACATTAAGATACGACAAAGACTAAACTTTTTTCAAAACTGATAGATTTTGTTACTAGTAGTGTGATTTTGGTCAGGTTTACAGTGCTATGTATTAGCTATAATATACCTTTAAACTTATCTTTATCCGATAGGAAGGCAAACGAGCATACAGTTCACTTATATTAAGCGATTTCTGTCACCCATGGACACCTCCAAGATCAGTAGATCTAGAAGACGCGTTGCCAACCTTAAGACCTTAGCCATATTATATAATTTTTGACGTTGTAACGTTTCGCTGCCGGCCTTATTAATTTTTATTTCGAGTATTCGGAAATTCATAGACTGAAATCGAAACGCGCATAGTATTCCACGACTTTTCCATTTATGAATGGTGGTACGTGACCCGGTCGGAACTTATAAATTATTAGGAATTCCTCCCATCACATTTAATACTCGAAATGCATGCATTTTTGACACTCGTTCGGCCACAGGCAGACCGTAGCCGAGACAGAACGCAAATTACATATTTTAAATCCAACTGTGTTCCTACCGGGATTCGTACCCGGTGATGTGGCGTCGCAGTTGCTTTACACAACCGCTAGGTTACAGAGCCCTCATAAGCACATAAGCTTCAATTATTATAAGCTACTGTGTATGAAGGCATGTCTGTTTGCTATGACCAAGACAAAATGCCTGTTTGTTTGTTGGTTTCTTAAATTATCCTATATCTGCTAGTCGTAAATATTAATTTCTGATTGAAGTCAAAAAACAGTATACATTTATTTATTCTTCGTAACGCATGCATTGCAAAAGCTTTCCAGCCATGTCTTAGCCGGTGTTTCAGCTAGCAAAAGATTTATTTAATTTTATTCTCACTGGACGTGGTGCTTGTAAACTAAACGAACATGTCTAGCCTATCGGGTGTATGTTAGTACAATGTAGGTAGCCTGTATCCAGACGATAAATTTACCTAGCGCTTTCCTTGCGAATGGATTACACGCAAGCATTAAAGTTAGAACTTATTATTGTTACGGGAACCTTCCCCGTTTTTACTCGGCTCAAATATATTTTCAAAATTGTAATGTACATTTTCTGTGTTTTTAATATATTTTAAATTAAGGAAACAAAATAGACTTCAAGACAATACAATAGATATAAGGCGAAAATGAAAAAAATGACGTTAAACAGATTAGTAAAGAAAAAAAAATATAAATACATAAATATATTGAATAACTACGCCAAATCTCATATTAAAAAAGATCCTTTATTTTCATTTCGTAATAATATATAGAATTTATGATTTCAAAAGGATCCATTTCCTTTCTATATCTTAAACTTTGTTTTTCGTTCAACTCCGGGCTACTTAATAAAACAATTCGTATTAATATAAATTCCATTGTATATAATCCGATCCAATTTTCTTTGTTTGTGACCTACCACGAACAAAAGTATTTTCTTCGATGTCTTGGTTTTATTGATTACGACATAATATGTGGCTGGGTATGGAGTAACTTTTATAATTTATTATTGCAATTTTTTTAATACGGTTAATGTTGATATAATGGCGATGTACAAAATATTTTTATATGCTCTACGCATTAATAGGGGTGTTTAAATTTGATGTACGTGGTATTGTAACTCCTAAGGGAATAAACTGATTTTGATGAGAATTTTTAGTTAAAAGTCCACGTTGTTGAAATGAATTACTATCAGGATTTAGTTAAAATTTTTATTTACCACATTATCCAATAATATAAAGCTTCTGAAAAGGTAGGTGGTTTCCTGTCTCAACCAACCTTGATGATTTTTTGTAGTTTTCAGACAAAAATAATTCAACTTAATTGAATGAATCAGGTATTTAATAAATTAGTTAGCTTTTGTTATACATAATTTATATAATAAAACTTGTTCTGCCTATCTAAGCTTTAATTTTCTATTTTTAAATAAAATGTAGCGTAGGAAATTACTTCGGTTATCCCATCTAGTTCACAATATATTCGAATATTATGCACAAATACTGTCAACAGCATTAATTCCATATTTAAGCGAGTAATTTGAACTCGTAGCTTTTGTATACATAACTAGAATTTCCAACATGAAAATGTAATAAAGCCTTCGGATTCGAGCAGGCAGACAGTTCAATATTTCATAAACATAGTCAGTGCAAACACTAAGCCGATTACGTTACGGTTTTAATAGCAAATATATTAGGTTTCGAAAAGTATGGTCTGGAAAATGTTTATTTTTAGAGTTCAGTTGTTGAAAGTAGTTTAAATATTTATGTAATATTACAAGCTTTGATATTTGTAATTGGTCTTAAACAATATGTTTAATCTTGAATAATTATATCATAGACTAGCTTCAGCCAGTGGCTTCGCCCGCCTTATCGATTCTGTCATCACTTCTAGCTATCATATTATTTTGGGATTTTTTTTAAATATAGTATAGCCTATAGTGATTAGGTCGTTCAAACAAACAAACTCTTCAGATAAGATGGTACCAGGTAACACGACAAAGTGAATTTTAGAAACAAAAACAAAGATTTAAGTGCGCTGCTGACATTCAAGAGAAGTATGTTATTGTTGCAAAAACTCGCGAGTTAAACTTTAAAATTTTCCTGCCGTTTATTGCAATAGTTGATGTTTGTACGAAGTATGACTGTATACTTACCGAGAGGCCTTTACTAGTTCACGCAGAATACAAACGTGTCCCAACCTCCGTAGACCATGTAAAGCTCACATTTACACAGCGCAGTCTCAACATATCCCGATCCTACATTCATATAAATATTCACCCAAAAAACAACACTCGTAAACATACGTAACAAAACTATTAGCAAAGTCGCGTCGGATAAAAGCGCATCCCATAGACAATAGCGAGCGTTTTGTCAAACATTTCCATTATACCGCAAGTAATTCCCTTGGGACGTCTACAAATGACCGGCCACGTTGGCTTTAGCGATTGTTCTAGCCCAGGTGTGTCTGCCCACATTTCTCTACGTCAGACAATCTAGTTTTTACTAAACAACATGCTTTTATGCTCGTAGCTATCTCTGAATATGTGATGAAATATACGACTGTGTATTTCGCCAACGCCCGCTGCGAAGTCGCATGTCTAGCTGTAATAAATTTTCGCAAGGATTAACACGGAATATCTCTAAAGGTAAATGTTTGTGAGAATAAAATGGCGATAAATAAAAGGGTATGAAAATGACAAATTATTGCGATATCTGTTGTATTTATGCTAGAAATAATTATGGCGCATTATATATATTTTTTAAATTTCTTAATTAATTAACATGCACACTTTTATATATCATACTATATGTATGTTAAACCAATTGAATAGCCTAACAAACACAAATCTGTGATTATTTTTATTGAAGCAAATGATGGATTTGCTGATTATGACTTATTATAAAAATAAATAATATCGATAGTTAGTCTTGTAGTCTATATAAGACCGTAATCCAAAATATACGTACATAACAGCCGGTTTTAAAACCGTTCTAAGTGTCTCATAGCTTAATCCTCTCATTTTACGCTCCAATAACGTAGTGACATAAGTAGAGACGGGCGCCCGTGTGTTCTGTCCTAAAATTTTAGTGGAACAACGGTTAGTGTGATGCTGGGGCATAAATTCTAGTTTTTATCTTCGTAATATCTCGTCGGAAACTTTATGCTGTGACTACGAGAGGGAAAATATTGAATCTGCAGAATTCGTATTCATTTTGCAGATAAAAAGAGTGAGGCAGTGTTCACTGGAATTATTGTAAGAAAAATATAAAGTGTAAGTGGCAGTTTGTCGTGAAGTTAAATATTTTTCTTCTACTGGCATTTGTCGACTATTTCGCTTTCAGTTTAGAGGGAATTGGAATATTTTTGTCAGATATCTTAGATATATTGGCAGGCCCGTCCGTCTACTTGCATAACACCTTGCGCTTAATCGATGAGTCGCGGGTTCGAGCACCACCTGGTCTTACACATTTGTACTTATTAAATTTTCTACATTTCTACAAAAATGTTATTCGTATGTCTGGTGAAGTTTTGAGTATAGATGGGAGGCATTTCTAAAGAATATTTAAATTTTCTCCGGATCACGTACGACCGTTCTTAGATGGTAAGGTCGTGAAATGCTGTAATGCGCAATTCGAATTCAGTCTATGAATTTCATAATTTTCGTAATAAAAATAGATCGATAGCAATAAACAAATAGTCAAATGAACCTCATGCTTGTCTGTAAATTATATAAATATTTAATATATTATAAGAGCCACATAAAAAATATGATATAACTGTGCCTCGTAACTTCACCCGTGTCACAATATATTTATAAATTAAAGTCTGTATTATTATGATATATGTGTAAAGTTTCATTACAATCCGTACATAAAATCTTCCCTATTTATAATATCAGTAAGGGTCATATTTCCTCCTCTTACATATAAAATTACAATCAAAAACTTTGTTTATACAAAATATGGTACTCAATTTGCGTATTGAGCGTAATTTTGTAAATAATAAAGTTTGAAAATTTTAATGTTCGTGCCGTATATTACATGACAAAATGGAAGTTGATGTAAGCAGCTTAACTTCCAAGTTTTAGCAAAGTTGGAGATCACGGCTAATGGCCCGAAATTTTTAATAAAAAGGAATATTATGTTGCGGTTACATGATTTCCTGTCATATGTCGGGAACAGTCTATAATAAGTATTTGATAAACAGCTTTTATTAGATTCACTTATAATTAGCTAACTATATAATTTGTCTTTAAATTTTTTCGTATCGAATAGTTTATGAAGAAAATACTTCGGATAATACATATTATATTTTATACCTCAGCTTCGAAGTAGATCTGGTGATATAGCCTTTCGTTAGCAGCCTTTATTTGATTGTTTTAGCTGCCAATTCTTAAATGTATTAGTCTTATGTTGAGATATGTAGTGGAGTAGTAGAGATTTGCCGGACTATTCAAACAGACCAAGATATGAACGTGTTCTCTACCCGGTCAGCCACAACATCCAAACTAAAATTCAAAGAGAATCTTTTAAGATAGTTTTTGGCGATTTTATTCAAAAGATAAGGTATTTGCGTACCGAGTTACCAGAAAGGGACTCGAACTATAAAATTTTCACATTGCATTTTATTTGAACTGCGATTTTGTGAGTGAAATTTGATAAATTCACTTTGAGCGAGTCTTTATATCTATGTATATCTGCCCTGTTTGTTTTCAAATTTAAACTTTGAGCATGTCTTGTCAGTATTCTGGTAAGAATCATTTTCCATACTACAGTATCTTAAGACAAAAATCGTTGTAACGAAAACAGTAACTATTCCATATTACTTAAGTTCATTTTCCCTTTATTAATAAAATTTTGTAAACTTTTTAAGGTAAACCGTCTAATGGTACACGTACTACATAAAGTTCTCATTATACAAGAAATTTCTTTTAATATTAAATTTTAATTTTAATTTTGCATTTGAAAGTAATAGGCGACTTAAACAATAAAAAACCTATAGACATTAGTTTTTTAATGATAATCTAAACTTTAAAATATTTTAAGTGAAAAAAAAATCCATTTGAAATCTCTGCAGAAAATACTAGTGAGAAGTTATTTTGAAATGTGTTTCAGAGCATTATACATGAGGTGCTTAAGTGCACTTGACATCACTGAAAATCTTTTTACCAACACAAAGCTGGGAACAAATCGCTATCGAAATATTCTTGCAGCGAAATGGCACTATTACGTGGAAACGCGCTATGATTTCCTCAAGTCCAAATACTTACTGGACTATTTCCTCCAAGATCTAGGCTCTGTGAAGTAGTTAGGTATTGGCAAGTATTGTTCAGATTTCACTGAACATCAAATGAACTGAAGATCAAATATCTAATTACTACAATATCAACCTTTATTAACTTAGATATAAAGAAATTTATATGAGTTTTTAAAAAATAATTAACATTTATACGTAACGAATGCCGACTTATTGAATTTCAGTGTTGAAGTTTCATCAATTTAACAAACAGTTTAAAAAACACAATTTTGTAATCGACTGTGGTCATTAAAAATGTTTCACATTGAAAGAATGCCTATACAAACAAACAATATTTAGTCGTGGTAATATTTCGACTGGATTTTACATTTTAACTCCGTTCAATTACATTATTAGTTAACAATTATC
>JAOSYY010000013.1:8642038-8655433 GCA_025727935.1 Hebomoia glaucippe | reverse complement strand
AAAAATAGATGTTGTCCGATTCTCAGGCCTACTGAATAACTATATAAATTTTCTTAAGGTTCGGTCGAGCCGTTTCGGAGGAGTTCAAGTTCGAACACCGTGACACGAGAATTTTATATATTAGATTAATATTTCATAATCCATCCAGGGCAGATCGATGTGTATATATTTAAAAAGATGATAAAATATGTCTAAATCCCATCAAAATCGGTCTCGCTTGACTAGAGATTAGCCGCATCGAACAGAGAAGTTGACAAAAATTGTGTTATTGTTATAAATTTCGTGTATAAAAGAATTTAAAAAAACTTATCTCGATTTTATAGACGAACACTTCAACGTTATTTATTTGTAAATGTGTAAGGAAAAAAATATGACTTAAAAAATATATCGGTTTATAGTGAAAGTTTTTAACATTATTTTTACCGCGAACGAAATGTTTCACTGGTCGTAATAAAGAGCCAACTTTAAGTCCAGGAAAAGTTTTAAGTTTTAAAGTGGTCAATATAAATTCGCATTTGGTTCCAACTCCCGCTAGCGCCGCGTGTTTATTGCAGCGGGCCCGGTGGTGGACGGTCACCTCCATGTTTTATTGAGAACTTTATTTGCTATTTGAACTGCGAACATTTTACGTAAACTGAATTATGGAGGTTAGAAAATTTTTAATGTGTACCCCATTATACATACTTTGCAGATTTCATTTAAATTTCATAATACTTAAAAATAAAAAAAAATTTATACCAGTATCAAATTTTCAGATCCATTTTTTATTATCTGAGATATTCAAGTAGAGCGTGTTATTGAAACGAATACTTAATAATAATCAAGTCTGTATATATTCGAAGGAATTGAAATAACACGATACCAGTTTCATTTATTTCTACGGAGTTTTTATTTACAGTTTAAAAGTTTCAATGCATAACTTACAATACCTTTTTAAAAATATTACTTAAATCAACTAAGTTTTTCTGTCTATACTAATATTACAAAGCTGAAAAGTTTGTTTGTTTGAACACGGTGATCTGAGGAACCGCTGGTCCGATTTGAAAAATTCTTTCAGTGTTGGATAGTACATATCGAGGAAGGCTATAGGCTATATTTTATAAAAAAATAAGTTTCCTTACTAAAAGTCCAACAATGTAATCCAAGATATCGAAATGAACACGAGCGAAGCCGCTGGCAGAAGCTAGTTACTATATAATATTTACACGTAAATAAAATTACTGAAATCAAGACCCTTTTAAACTTCGCCGTAATCGAGTAAAAACAAAACTACCACTCTTGTTGAAATTTATTTTCCCTAAATCGAATTTAAAAGACTTCAATGACATTCGTTCATTCGTTCGACATAATGAGAATTGCCTTTAGTTTTTCTGTCTATCTGTATGTCAATTACGTCTGTCTCGGCGGCAGACGTTAAAAGTTTTAATGTAACGGATTTGCGCGGAATGTTAATCTCTTTAGATTACCAACTTTAACTCAACGTTAGTACAGTGGTTGATGGTCTTGCCGTTTATATATATGCGACTACTGACCTATTGTCGCTTGAAGAAGCAGTATGACAAAAAGACAATGAACGTCGTCAAAATCGGTCTATCCATTTCGGAGCTATAATTGTATGTTATAACTATCGTATATTTCATATACATTTAGAAAGCGTTTTTAATAATACTTACTACATATTTAAGATACTTTAACTTTATTTTAAGATATATTTAATTTTCGCTCTCAGAACGGCGAAGTGTCTAGTCCCAACTCGTTTCCTTGTTTTAGAACTTCAATCAAACTATTGGTGTCAGAAAAAAATAATTACATATAACAATGCCAACATTACACCGAATTAAACTTAAATAGTTAAATCTTCTCGTATAACGCTTAATGGCCGTTTCATTGTCGCGTTTCACTTTATTTTTGTGCTGAATCAGCACCGTTTGTAAGTTCCCACGGTCGATGTTATGAGCTTTCGTGAACTTAATTCAGCCGGAACAGAGTAATTTCGATACAGACACTCAAACGCACTAAGGGTCGCGGATATTAATTAAAGGAAAATATTTATGTAAATAATGTACCAAATGTACGTATAGGTTGCTTATATTAAATTAATGATTATTATTACTATCAAGTCACTCTATGTCTACTACTTTAACTTCTAAATTATTTTTGAATTTATAATTTTTTATCTCTAGTTACTAAGAATTAAAATTGAACTGTCTATAATACGAGAATTGATATAACAGGATTTTTATATGTTTTTTTTATTTTTCATGCAATACAATTCATTGACGATCCACTTTCACAAATATAACGAATGTTGTGATATGGCTATGGTCCTAACGTTGCCAACGGATCTCCTAGAGTTCCGGTCTTGGAGACGAGCATTGGGACAGGAATCGCTTACCACCATAAATTCTGTATAATCGTTTGCCTTTTTTGGTATAAAACTATATAGAGTATTTAGAACAGAAACAGCATTTTAAAATTTTTTGTCTCTTTATTTCGTTGATTTTAATAGTAGATACCTAAAGTCGTAAGAAGTTATTTTTATTTACTGTAGAGGGCACTGCTACTAATTTCATAACATTAATGAAAAGCTCTAAAGCCATTTAAATAGTTGAAACAGACACGTCAACATATAAAGAATTCTATTTTAATTTGCTACTGTCATAGGAGGGAATGCAAAGTGGTCGACAGTTTACGACACCTGATAAAACATTTATAGTTTTAATGACTAATTATAAATCCTTTTACACTAAATTTGTAAATAATACTAATATTATCGATCAAGATCTGTTATTAACGAATTAGTATCGTATTTTATTGTTAATAAGCTTAAAATGGGTGTAAGGTTGGATTTTATTATATTTTAATTGATGTGGGTGTGGAGTTTGGCTAATGTTCGTGTTTACAAGTTTAGGTAAGACATTTGTTAATGGCTGTTTTATGTAAGTACATGGACTCTCATTTTCGTCCGAATTAATTTGATGTCTTGATTTATTTTTATGGTGTTGGTAAAGGAAATGTCTAAGTTATTCCTTATAACATTATCTAGCCACCAGTGAAAGTTTCGTCAAAATCGGCCCAGTGGTTTTAGAGATTGGGAACATATAATAATTTTATAAAATACATTTTTCTGTTCAAATGTATTATGAAGAAAGTTTTATTTCGTATTACTAAAAGAAACTACAATTTTAAATTTTTGTATACATAAATAACTTGGTATTAAAAATGGTTAGTTGCATTTGTTATAAAAAACTAATAAAAGAAATTTAGATAACGTAAAACGTTCATTATTTCTTGGCATAAATTCATATATTTTCGTATTAAATGTTGTCGTACAAAAAAATCTCTGTATTTTAATTATTCTGTGCAATGCGTAAAGTATAGAACGAGTTGGTACGAAAATAAAAACCTTTTGAGCTAAACACCCTCAGATATTATAATGCGATTCCTTTGTCGAAACCTAAACTTACGGTCATTAGTCTGCGCCATTAACGTGAAAACAGAATTAAGGGAAAAAATATTTTTACGCGTTCGAGTAATCTTGTTTTTACTGGCTTAATGTGAGAGTGGTTCTTTGTGAGGATACTCGTAGTGATTCTCCAGGTTGTAGTAGCCAAACATTATTAAAAAAGAAGACTTATGTTTTTCTTCGCTACGTACAAAAGTTACTTCCATTGCCTAACATTAGCGTAGCTTAAAAGAAATGACAGAAGACTAACAATTTTGTCCTGTTTGTTGTTAGACGATATTTCATACTTATGACATCAATAATTCTTAAACTGACATTGAAGATCCCGTCTTGTCATAAAAGTTTTAAATAAAATAGACCGAAAGAAATTTAAAATAAACTTTAGCCAATAATTGTATAATATTAAATTTCAACCGGTTATAAAAATCGTTAAATTTGGAAAAACCAAGACATTAAATGCTAAACAAACAGACCACCCGCGTGCTTAAATTAATAGAGTCCTAAAACATACGTCATAATCTCGCTCGGCGCTCATTAGGAGAACATAATTTATATGTGAGAGCTGAGTGACCCTGACGTGGAACGTACGAAAACTGCATGGATACGGGATTCAAATTTTGTATGCACTTATAACTGTACTTATCTATTACAGTTTAAACTCTACCTACTCGACTGATTTATGTCCCTTATTTGTTTACTACGTTTATTTACTGGCTGCTGCCAACTACTGTTAGTTGACCATCATCTGAGTTTTGATAAATTATTAAAACCTTGTTATATTAAATTGGTTTAGTAGTTTTGTATTTATTATATGCTTAGATCAATTAAAGCAGTTTAAAATTGAAATTATTTGATGAGGCTCGTTAGTTAATAAATGAAAATAGTGGTAATCTGTTGAAGATTACTCCGACAGATGAGTTTGAGATTTGTGACATCATTAATTGCAAGATTTTACAGAAATAAATGTTTTATTTATCAGAATGGACTTCAAATAAAAAATTTGTAGCGTAAAATATTGTTCGGCTACAATAATAAAATTTTATTTTACGGGAACGAAGTTATAGTGAAAATCTGTGTTAATAGATGCCACATCCAAACTGTATGTACATCACTCCCGGGACATATTTCATATAGGGTTATCAATCTTCCAACCAGAGATTTATTCGAATTATTATGATTCTTTTCATTTTTATTCAAATTTTAATGTTCACGGTTTATTTATTTTGAATCTGTTGATTTATACTGAACACCTGGTTCTTAATTAGAATACGTTCGGGATTATTGTTCTACAATTTTATTACTTTTGTTAATTATTTTTGACGTTTATTTATATAAATTCAATTTAATTTATCGGAATAAAATTCAATTATAGATCTAAGAGTGACAATTAAGGCATTTATATATTTTTTACTATTCTTTATTTATTAATTTATGATTGAATTTTTTTTCAATGTATTGCCAAGACAAATTTTCACCTTAATGCTAGCTGTACTTTTTCAGTTATAGAAATAAAAAATGCGTTAGTATATAACCGATTTGGGAAAAAATTTGAATAACCAACGATTTGTTCTCTTTTCCAGTGATTAACCCGTACGCCACTGCCTTAAAAATAAAGAAATATAGCTGTAATTTAAAAGACAGAATATACAACAGGGAGAATAATGCAAAGAAATTTGCATTCCTATCAGCATTCTGGGGCGATTTTAATCGTCCCTCATTAAGCACATAGCTCTGCGTAACCACGCAGTTTTACGACGGCCATTTTGAATTAATTTCATGAAAAACAAAATGGCGTTATGTGTCTCGCAATAAAAAATATATTAATCTCGAATGAGATCTCGACTACTTGACGCGATATGAATGTTAATTGTCACTTATTAGAATTCTACTTGTACCGACGTCAATATGGACGTTGTATTTCATTATGCTTGATATTACGGATATTTCAGTACATGTCTGCAAAATTTACGTTAGACTGTAATATGCACATGGCTAAAACCAAAAATTTATAAGAATTTATTTGTGTAAATGTTTTTTTATACATTAAATCTGTAGTAGTCATTTATTTAATAATAAAAATATAATGGAGCTTTCCGTCACTATCCTACGCAACTTATAACAGCATTCTAGACATTGCTACAGGATCAATAAAAGTTTAAATGAAACAATTCAATGAATCTTCAAATAGCTAAATGAATGTTTTAACAAGAGCCTGTTTCTAGATATTTTTAGAAATAATGTCGTAAAACTATTTTACGTGGTTTCGAGAGAAAAAAAGTATTATTTATATAAGTCAATTATCAATTCATTCCTTTAGACTAGTATGAATGGTAACTGCTACGAAATTGTTTTACAGTTGACCTCAAGTAAAATTAGATTTAAAATAGAATGCATTTACAAATTGAATTTCGTAGCACATAGTGAAGACAGTGTCACTTAAATATTAAACAAAGGCCGACAACTGACAGTGATTGCTTTTAAAATTTATACAAAACCTATATTTAGGCATGTATTCTTGTGTTAGTAGCGGACTTAAAGAATACATTTTAAACACGCGAGGTTTTTAAGATTGTCTTATTTAAATAACATTTTATTGGACAAATTCATTGATAAGTAAAAGAGCTCTCAGGTGTCTCTCGCTTAAGGAACTTACTAAATTTTGTATGGACATGCATGATATAGTTATACGTGTCAGATGTGTCCTAAAGTGGAATCAACGGTTCCCAGGCCTGATTGCTACTATTTTCAAAATGTTTAATATTATTATATTTTAAGCATATTATTCGTGCGTCTGCTAAACTGTTATAAAAATATATTATTTATGTTTCGTCCGGGTCATTTATATATTCATTGTAGAAAAGGTCGTAAAGTGCGTTGTGAATTCTGTTTATAAATTTCCGAATTTTGAATTAAAAATAAATAGTTTAATGGTTCATCAATTAATATTTAATATCGTCATGTGGCTCTTGGACCACTAAATGATCCTTTAAAAAAATTGAGATTTAAAGTTTTTTTTTAATATTTCGCCCAGAGTAAATAAATAGACTGATAACACATCAGCTAATGATTAATGACGTACCGCAAAATCATATAAAGGTGTTCTAAATCAGTATGTCCAATGTTTCCTAAACATGTCTTAAAAATTATAATAACAATTTAACTAAAAAATATGAGGGTGAAAAATACGCCTTCAAACTTTAATAAGGATCATTTATATTTTACAAAAAGCAATGGTAAGAACATTTCGAAGCGTTTTTGTCCAGTTTGTAACTTGTACCAGAGACATAAATTATGCAAACTACGTCCAACGTCGTATTTGTCCGTTTGTATGCATCGTTTACTTTTGTTCTAGTAAATTTAACTTGTTGTACTTGACTCAGATATTACATAAAAGAATTATGAATATGAAACCCGTTGTACTATCGATAACACTGACTTTGATTGGTCTCATATTAAATATAAATTTCGTAATAGGTTCAGGGCTTTAAGTTTATATGGACTTAAGAAGGAAGATATACAAAAGACATGCGGTCTTAAAAAGGGTAGTGATAAAAATTGAGAATGGGATGCGTGAATGGTTCGAGCATGTCTAGAGAATGAAGGGAAACAAGGTGAGAGAACTGTTATACAAGGAAAGTGTGAAAGTTAAAGCCAGTGGTGGTTAAGTTGGATCACGTCAAGAATTTATCAAGTCGATAGTCATAAAAGAACGGATTGATGGGAGGAAAAAGTAAATGTCAACTTGAAAAACCAAATATATTATTGTCTTCCTGTTAATATCTGGTTAAACACTACTACGTGGGAATTAACAGAAGCTATTTCCGGTAAGGTGTAATATACCTGTCAAAGGCTCTATTTTACTTCATATCAGCGCTGATATCCTATAGCATTGTTAATAGGCTACATGTCTGCAATATAATGACCCAATATTTATTATAATTTTCACAGATTTTTCATTTCAAATTAAGGTCCGATTATTTTACTCTCTTGAAACTTCACGTATCACTAGTTACGTGTAGTTTTTTTTGTTTGTACTATTCTATAATTTATATCCTGTAACCGAGCCTTGCTCATCGATGTCTGACATAAAAATGCCCTACAGTAAAATATAATCGAAAAGTAGCGTAAATCTTACACATTCACGATTCTACCCACTTTCATAGTCGTAAATCACACCCGGAGAAATCCACGCTATATTTACTATATTTATATCTTACAATAACACACTGTATGGCACATAAGGGACTTATTCATATGAATGAAATGAATTTTTTGTAATATTTCCAAAATTTGTCTGTAAATTCGTATATTTAACTTACTTCCATTTCATATTAATAATGCTCTTTTAAATATAATTTATCAAATATATTAATATTCTAAGCAATAGCCATATTGAAGTAATGTTGTAGAATAGAATTTAAATATATAATGTTTATTTTGACATAATCATGATTGTCGGTTTGCGTTAAGGTCGCTTCTAGCCAACGTTACATACAAGTTTGAGCCCAAAAAAGTTAAAAAAAAATGTTGAAGTTGAAGATGCAAAATCGGCCTCCAATCCAATTAGTGACACATGAAGTAACTTTGTCGTGACGTCACGTACTCGCCACTCGCCAGACATTGTTTATTAATTATTCCCACTTGTTCCGACGGTAATGGCGAGTCTGTCGCAAACTTAGTCTATTATGTACTTATTTGTTTGAAGTTACTGTAAGTGTGCCTAACTTTTGGTAAATGAACGCGATTCTCAATAAGTATCATTCGAAGTACAATTAAAGACACAGAACTGAGATGTGACTTGACTGAGAGTTATTTATAGAGTGATTAAAACTAGTAATAAAGTATATAAAAATGTTACACATGATAGGAATAGAATCTACCCTTCGGTGTTATATTTACCGCTAAACCGATAAATTTGGATATTTTAAATAAGCTATGCACGATCTTTCCTATCACCGTGAACTATCGTCAATGGTTAGTGAAATCGTAACTTAACTTGAGGTTCCTTGGGGAAATATCCTATCAGCCCTTGCAAGGATCGTGGTTATCGGTATCTTTGTACCATGTGTATTGTAAATCCTTTTTCCTTCCGAGAAAGTAGTAACTGGAAAGTTTTTGTATGGATGTAACATAATATTCGGTATATATATATATATATATATATATATATATATATATATATATAATACTTATGCTAAATGATATGCATACAGTCTTAAATTATCTTAATATTTTTTGTTTTAGGTAATATTTCAATTCTTCTTTAGTACGCAGCTGCAGTCATAGGTAATTTATTTTTAAATTTAAACAATTTTAATGTAACAATATTAGTGTAATAGGATTAGAGATTACGCAATTAAATTTCACATAAATGTCTGGGAAAATGTGTCTTACACATTGTGGACGTTGTTACAAAGTTGTCCAATCACACCACAAATTATTCAAGTAAAATTAGCTCAGACGCGCAAACCTAATTAAGACGTTCCTTATCTTTGGACCATGTATCACGTAAACTTAAGGTGGAAACACACTTAGTATTTAGACGGATACAAATTTTTATGAGTTTACGTAAATATACAATAGATAGACCTCTTATTTCTACTACTTAATTATTAAAAGACGATATTCTTTTTTTTAGTTATTTAGATGACATTAAACTACCCAAACTGATAGTTTTGAAGTAAGAAAAACTTATTTGAAAATAAATTATAAAAATATCGAATAGTCCGCCGTCAATCAAGACACTGATCTAAAACCAAATTGTGTTTCATAAATAGTAGTAAGTTTTAAATAAAATTACATAGACCTAAGGATTTTATGAAGGACAAGGATGTTGCATGAAGAATTCAAACATTTTTCACGAACAGATTTATATATCTCTTTATTTTACATTAATACATATGGAACAAAGACAAGAAAGACGTTGTTTAGTGTTCTATCAGCCTTATGTCTTAATTCACAACTCGAGTGAAATATATTCTCTTTAATCAGAGAAAGCGAGACTTGTTTAAATTTCGTATTAAATCTTAGTAACACTGGAAGACAAATGACGTATCTGCGATCTATTAAGTCGGACAGTTTTGAATGTAGCGTTAGCAAAAAAGAAAACCACTTAAATGATATCATACTTTGTTCAGACGTATAACGATCGATATATTAAACTCAGTAATACAATATTTGAATAGTTAACAAACAATGTGCGTACACTGTACTATTGAAATTTCAATTATATCGATTAATTCGGGATAATGGCATAATTAATATGTTATTTGTATATATGTTATAAGCACAATAGGTTATCGTGTGGGTATAAAAAAGTAAGTATGAATGGCACGTAGTAAGGCGTAGGAGTGTATGTGAATACGCATAGTTTACTTTGGAATACCAAAAAAATATTAGAGAATTATATCTCTAAATATTGACATTTCATTTAGGTAGTAAGTGAAAAATAGAAGTTCTCATATTTCACGATAATTCGATACAGAACGAGTCGAAAGCCGATAATATTTCATACAATTCTCGATATTCTAATTACAAAACGGCTAATCTACAAAACGTCTAGATTAGTCATTTTGCAAACGTATAACTTAATTAGCCTGTGTTGCGGACGGTACCCGTGACAGTGCGCTAGACAAATGGTTGTTTTAAATTATTTCAGTTTTATATTTTCTGCTTATACTGTGTAATCTAAGCTCGCATTTCTCATTCAAATTCGAATTTTATTTCGTATGTGATTTATATAGTCGTTCTGTTTTCTAGTTGTGATTTATCTGGATTATTAGATTTTTCATTCGTTAGTTAAAGTACGGAAGTAACTGTACTTGACGTTTCAGAATATCTTTAAAAGCTATTGTAGATAAAAAATTGATTACACTATTAGTTATTAGTGAAAGGTGGTTTAGGCTATATATGTAAATATTGCTGTTGGCAAGTCTAGATATGGAGTTAAACAAAGTCAGAGGACGCCATTCAAATCCGTTATTCACAAGAGATTAATTGAATTCGATAAAATATTGGCAACCAATATCAAAGGGTACCAATTTCAATTTTCTTCTCTCATAACTGTCAATTATTACGCAAAACAAGACAATCTCTAGAAGACGACTTTAAGGGTGATTCGGGTGAATTTAGGGCTGTCATAACATATTTAATTTTTTAGTACATAACTTACTTTATATATAGATTGTAAATTTCTACAAAACGGCTAATGTTAATGTGTTCTCAATGTAAGCCTATTAAAGTTTTTTGGTTTCGGTGTATGGGATAATTATCCAAAAATATGCGGCATTCTTTTAAGTGCAACCTTTTTTCTCAGGCTAGAAATTAATTTTTATTAATCAACTTATTAACAACTAAATAATTGTAACATAAGAACACTTTCTTCCTAGGTTTACCATATAGTGTCGTTAAATTAAATTTTTATGTATCGTAGGCAACCCTTAGCGCTGGGAAGTTAGGGGTGAGTGACAATTAAAATTCGCATTATCGCCTCAGGCCACGTAAGACGTAATCATGGAGAAAATGGTTTCCACTTGAAGGTTAATAGAAACCTAAATTATGATTTTATCGCGGCGAATGTCTGCGGGATATTTCAATCGCTAATATTGTCCTTTAAACCGGTTTCATAACGTACCAGAATTTGATCTCATCTTAGCTTTGGTAAATCATATCCGTCATAAAGTTCAGTATTACTTTCGCGTATATTAAATATAAATTACTTTAGCGCTAGTATATTTAATAAAACTAACTGATATAATTATGTTTTTTTAAATAAAGATGACATTACACTGGTCTACAGTGGTTTTGTTGTTCCAGATATAAGATTGATTTTGAGTATATTTATGATCACAATTCATGAAACTATCAATGTTTTTGTTAGATAGACTCGCATTTTTTTAAATCGTTTTTTCATTTTACATGACAAAAATCGGAAGCAAGAAAAAATATATCAGATATATCTGTCAGTTTTATTTAAAAAATTACGATACATCGAAGTAAATAAAGAGGAAAATGTCGAAAACATATGTTAGGTTTCCGTAAAACACAAAAGTTGCGCAGAAGCCTAATCATGACTGGGAAAATAAATTTTATTACTAACAAACCAATAATTGTTTAAAATATAAGATATGTGAAAATCATAAAAACAAGAGCACATTCAGTATTTTCGAGAACGTATTCGTAATTTGGGCTCTTCAGAATGTAAAAATTTCTAAAGATATGCAGGGGAGCAATATTTTTTTTTTGTAGAGCTGTGTTATCTTCAATATATATTTTCTAGATTAAATTACGCGGTAACGTGCTATAATTTTCTGAATATTACTTGTTTTTATTCAAGGAAAGTTCATGAAATAAACTAATATGTTATATTTATGTAAGTTTGTACTTAATCTCTGTAACTGGGCTACAGTGGCACGCTAAATGCACATTAATAATAAAACACAGTAAAGAAGTTTATCAGTCGTCCAAGGGATAGGAGATACAGATATTTAAATAGGTAGTTTCCAAACTTTATTCTTTAAGACCGTTTGCTATATATATTTTTGACTTTGAAAGACTTTTCTTATTCAATATAGACGTTAAAATTCATGAATCACAAACACTTACAGGTGTATTAATGTAAAAGTTTTAAGTTAAAGATTTTTTTTATTTATCTCGAAAGACAATAAAAACCACCACAGTCCAGTAATACATTTAATTTAATACTAAGTTGTATTGTGTATATTGTTTTTTGTTTTAAAACAATTTTTTAAACTTGATTCGATTAATAAATCGCTATCGCTTGTGACCTGTGACCTGTCTGAAACGCAGTAATTAGGTTAAATGATCGCTGGTAGGGCGATTTGCCTAGACGCAATCAATGTTCAACTTACTAACGAGTATTTTTCTTCACTTTCGCGGAAATTACCTAACATTAATCTTGTTTTTGCCTCACATTTGCTTTTAGACATATTTTAACTTTAAACAATTACCGGTAATAGCTTTGTAAAGAATGTTTTTTTATTAAATTAAAATCAACGAAATGATTTTCTAAATTTATTATAAACTTTTTCTAGTAATAGTAATAAAAGCTTTAAAAAACAGAGAATATGAAACAAAGGTAATTCTTGATTAACATGATTTATAAAGCTTAACTTGTAGTTGAGAAGCGATATAACCTTAAATTCTATGAGGACGAGTACAGTTTAGATAATACAAAACACTTTTTTCTTAAAGAAGTCATTTTATAGCAATAAATAATAATAAAAATGAAACAATTTTGTCTTATATGTTTACATAAATTTAAAAATTTAATAATGACGCGAATTTTTCATATTTAAAAAAAATATGTGAATTGCATATGACAAGCTTTCAATTTTAATGATTTTGAAGATCCCATACAGAGACAAGAATTTTATTGTCCAAAATAGAAATTATCATAACTGATATCTATAGCCTAAGGAACATTTAAGGCTCGTGATGTTTAATGAAAAAGACAAATAAATATTAACTCTTATTAATGTTTAATGCATTTAAATTAAAGATAATTTGAACCGTCCGAGTTTGCTAGGGAACAAATAAAAACTGTCGGGATATATACGACTCAATTTGTAAACGAAAAACATAATAGCAGTTCGGATAACTCCTGATTGTTTGATCGTGAACAATTTGCTTATCAGTTATCCGCATTGTTTAACTGTTGTTTATTTATATCGCTAGTTATAGTTACTTCATGACAAATGTATTTGCAAATTTAATGTTTTCAATAATAATTGGTATGTTTATCTGGATTGTTGTTGGATCAAACAAAAATGATTATTTGAAATGAAATAGAATCGTTATCGACTTGGTTAATTGACGTGTTTAATGTCGGACTATATATTTTATTTATTTTTAAAATAATTCGAATCTTTGACTCTTAACATATACCTAGAGCTAAAGACATTGTGAAG
>JAOSYY010000013.1:8630202-8641938 GCA_025727935.1 Hebomoia glaucippe | reverse complement strand
GTAATATGGCTAAGGCCTTAAGGTTGGCAACGCGTCTACTAGATTTACTGATCTTGGAGGTGTCTATGA
Source organism: Hebomoia glaucippe (assembly GCA_025727935.1). Lineage (NCBI taxonomy): Eukaryota > Metazoa > Arthropoda > Insecta > Lepidoptera > Pieridae > Hebomoia > Hebomoia glaucippe. Next base: position 8,641,869 of record JAOSYY010000013.1, on the reverse strand, counting down.
GCGACAGGAATCGCTTAATATAGGTGAACTGTATTCTCATTTGCCAAAAAAATAAATGTATATATTTTAGTCAACTTGCGAATAATTGATAGTGTACTAACTTGTGACTGTTGCCTATGATTAAGCGCCCTCTCGTAATTTGAAGTAATAATACGGTGTTAGTAATTGAAATAAATAATTGTTCCCCGAAATTAGTTCAAGCAAAACTTGAAAAATCTAGCACGTTTAAAGCACATCCATTATTAGGTGTCCCGCAGTTTCGAATGTCTTACCTATTGATTTTGCCGGAGGTTCGCTCATCTCACTCGCGAGGTATTCAACCCGAGCGAAATATTTCCCGGAAAAGAGCTGTTTTGCATTAGAATGTCAGGATTTCTTACGTTTAAATATCCACTTTGGCTTGCTTCTCTTTATTTATTTGAAATATCTTGTGCTTTATTGCCTCTATTGTAATGTTAAGGGTTAAATTCATGACTGCTTAATGACACTATATACGAATATTGAATAAATTAATATGTTAATCTAATCTGTTCTGCGAAAGTCAGCGGAGGTTTTTTGGGTGAAATAAATTTGTAAAAAACATTAACACAGAGAGGTTCTGTAGGTATAGATAGAAATCTGTTTCTGGTATGTTCACTTGTATAAACACGTAGAACCCATGTTGTAAAGCAATATCACTGATATATTAAATGATCGTAACCCTGAACGTCTCTGATTACGACGATAATTTAATATCGTGTCTATGGGAACGTGAAGTGCGAATAAAACCCCGTTCACATAATTCGTACAAATTGAAATAGACATTGACGATGGTTACGCTTTGTCTCTAAAAACGAAAAAGTAATATACGCAAAAGTGTACATATAGACTAGTATACTAAACCGACTTCCCACGGGAATATGTTGAATTATAAAACCTTTTTTCTAATATATTACGACTCACGTTATGGTAAGTGATTACTGTCGCTTCTCAAAAAAAAAGTAAATTAACAAAAATATCTAAATTCAGTTACTTAATACATTGTTTGACCTTTTGTGCTAACAAAATATATTATTATGTCCCATTATATTTTATCCACTCTGTACACGCTGATTACCTTCTATGAAATATACGAAAAACATAATAAAATTATATCATTAGGAAGCATTGGACAGAAATTTAATCCATACACCAACAAACAAGCTCAAAAAAACTCACCAGTTTCAAACCAGATTTTTACTCGTATCTATACATCAATCAATTCTAGTTACTAAGAACAGATCCTTACAGATAATGATCTACAAATGATTGCAGACCGCTCAACAGTGCGTGTTGAAATTACAAGCTGTAAGCCAATTAGCTCACTTGCACCACGAGAACTTGCAATGATTATAGTCTCAAACAGTAAACCGCTTCAACAGAACTGTGGAAGTGATGTCGGCATCTTTTATTTCTATTACAACAAATTGTATTTAAACCTTTTCAGCCGTTTATTAATATATGAAAACTAAACTAGTAGTGAGAAATTGTAAAACAATCTTCATACTTTTTAACTGACGAACATTTAACTCAGACTAATTTCGTACCGCTATAAAATGTCTTAATTCGTAGTCAAAAGTCTAGAAGGTACATAATTTAAATTTTAATCACTACATATAAGATGCACTTGAACCTACTCCAATGAGGTTTACTAATAGCAAAGTGTTAACGGAATCGTTTTGTAAGTCTTTGTAAGTGGTAATCTCACTTAATTGGAAGCAATTTTCAAAGAAACACGATTTGAGATGAAAGTTTACCTTTTAATCATTTGGCTTTAAAGCTTTTCCCTAGCGCAATATTCTTGTTATAAATAAATGAAGAGATAAAAGAAATATTACATTTCAAATGTAATTTTAACAATATAAAATACCTTAAAAATGTTTTTAATTTGTTTCGTACCTCAGTTTTCCGTATAACAGATATTACACTAGCTGTACCGAATAACAATGGTAATAATGATTTAGCGTTCATTGTTTATTGAAGTTCAATACCTAAAATACAAGTTGAACAAGAAGCAAGCTGAAATTCCGAGATACGAAAATCCCCGAAATGTTCGTATAGGGATGTCATCCACGTTACCACAGGCTAAATTGTTTGTGAATGCAATATTCATTTTGGCTACCGGTAAATTTTGCAACTTCACATTGAATAATTTAATTAGAGCATATAAAGACTTTTGCCGCTGCTAATTCTACTGAGAAGCAGTAATATCGTGCCATCAGGAAACAAGAATTTTAATATGACAGCGGGTAATTATCTAATTCAATTGATTCACGTTGTTTTTTCCTTATTGTTAATATGCGGTACAGCCCTTTGTGTTCAAAATGCCAACCCTAGCTGCTCGTTTATAATTTCAAATCAGATATAACCGGCTAAAACCGGACCGAACCGCCCCAGAACTGGATTACAACCGAGACGTACTAGTACTGGAACTGGATTAATCCGGTAAACTTCTCTGCATGGTTACGCTGATTTAGAAACTTGTTGTTTGTTTCTTGTGATACTGCTTATATTTAGTTTAAACTGTAGAAATATAATTGTATTGCACTAATCGAACATGGCTAGTGAAATAAAACAGTTGTTTCCTAAATCCTAGTAGAATATAAGACAGACACATTTGTCTATTTACGGTATAATTTCCTTTCCAGTTTCTAAGAATCCTTTTTTAATTGTGCTACCCCGGGATTTAACTCTAAAAAGTTTGGTGAATTAACTCGAATACAACTGAGCCACAGTCACCATTAACATACAGTTAAAAAATAAAATACTCGATGGAATACAATTAAGTTCGTACGGAACCAACGAATAAAAAATACAATTCTTACTAGTTCAATTTATAAAATAGCATTCGAAATTTAAAAACCTGAGATGAGACTGGGGAACCACCTACATACTGCAGTGATCAAACTATAACATGAGATATGTTTCTTTTAAAAATAAAGTAACATCGTAAAACGTAAATTCAAAGTATATTGCAACGAATATTTATTCAAATATAAAGAAAACATTGAATGTATTCTTGGCTAAATGATATTTCCATTTGAAAGGACAGCAAATGCGACGTTTCGTACTATTGCATTTTAGATTTTGTTTGTTCCACAATCTTTAATTTAATTTTATTAGAGTTTCTACATAATTTATTTATGCGCACTTATATATACGATATTATTTGCATTAGTTTAATAAAAACTTTCTTTTTTACAGATTCAATAGTATTTTTACATTATAAATCATTTAATTATATCCATCAATTGTATTTAACATATATCAACCCACCGCAATAATTGTCTAAATAACAAAGTTAATATTAAATCTTTCAGAAATGCTGAGCTCTATAAAGATACAAACATTTCTCATTACATGCTTATCAAGCGCCGTATCTCAATATAAGTTCGCCAAAATTTCGAGAGAAGTAAATATAGTCTCACCTAAGTTTACCCGCGGTCTAGGCTTTATGAAGTCACCTGAGACTACGGTGTCCACAATTTCGAACATACAGAGTTATCCCACGGATTTTTTTTTTTTTGGTTCGGCTATAACGGATATTCTTTTGGTATTTTGTATTACTATATTTTTAATCAGAATCAAAAATGTTGAAGACTGACATCTATGACTCAAGATAAATTAGTACCTACGTTTCATACATGAATTTCACCTTTGACGGAAACTTAAAAGTTTAGTATACAATATTAATTGTTCAATAGTAATGAATATATAACATTCTAAAATTTATTTACCCACCGTCGTGGTTTGGCGAAGCAAGCGCGACGCCAGAGCACCGGGTTCGAGTCTCGGTCGGAACGCAATTGCATTTAAAATATGTAATTTTTTGCCCCGGGTACGGGTTGCCTGTAGCTGGACGACTGTCAAAAATACAGGCATTTTGAGTATTTAATGTGTTTGGAGGAACTCCTAATAAATTATAAGTGCCGTCCGGGTCACGTACCACCGTTCATAGACGGAAAAGTCGTGAAGTGCTATGCGCGTTTCGATTTCAGTGAATTTCCGAATACTCTAATTAAAAATAAAATAAGGCGTTAAGGTTGGAAAGGCGTCTTCTAGATCTACTGAACTTGGAGCTGTCCATGTGCGACAGAATTCGTTTAATGTAAGTGAACTGTATGCTTAGTTGGCTTCCTATCGCATAAAAAAAACTTAAGCCTATGCTATATAATTCTAAAAACCATTTGCTTATCTGACTCACTTTGATAGTAAACATCTTTGACGTGCGGCACGTTAACTATTATTTTATCTCAGTATTCCTCAAAACGATTCTCACTCTATTGACCTATATATAATTTAACAGCTGCAGGATTATACGTTTTCCTTTTCGCTCCGAATTTCAAACCGAATGTGGCTTTCTATATTTAGTTTTGAGCTTGTTTTAACAAAAATAACTTTCATATTTCACTTTTTTCCAAAAGTTAAATCATTATTCAGTATTTGCGTCAAAATTAATAATAGTATCAATGCTTATGAATTTAAGTAAATTTACAAACAAGTATCTCGCCGCCCTGTTTCACTCGGGACATTCTTTTTGTATACAGGTAGCAATATTGCTATTAAATTAATTTAAAAATATAAATAATATCTACATAAAAATAAATGTAGGTTAGAATCTAAACTTGTGACCTATTATTTGACCTTAGCTTGAAGTGTTAAAATGTGGTGTTGCCGCTTGACTTGGCACATGACAGCGCATTAATGAAGAGAACTTTAAAAATAAAATAAAAAAAGGTTTTTACTTTACATTACCACTAGAATATAATTTATATTATAAAATATTACTGCGGGAAAAAATAATGATTTTCGTTTAGATATCCCATTATTTTTCATTCTTTTAGACACTTAATTATTAGAATAGAAATAAAACCCTCAAATTGTTGCTTTTCATTTTAGGAATGTTTAAAAAAATCTATACTAATATTATAAAGCTGAAGAGTTTGTCTGTTTAAACGCGCTAATCTCAGGAACCACTGGTCCGAATTCAAAAATTACTTCAGAGTTAGAAAGAACATTTACCGAGGAAGGCTGTAGGCTATATTACATTTTCAAAAGAAAGTAGGGATCCTTACTAAAATTCCATTAATGTAAGATATGGTGTAAAAATCGAAATGAACGCGAACGAAGTCGCTTGCAGAACTTAGCCAGCAATATTTTTTTTATGAATATCTGTTTCGTATGGTCTTCGAAAGGGCTAATCCGCTTTCAACGACACTCACTGGACGGCATACTAGTAATAAACGACTTTAGCAACTTTTATTTCATTATCATGTTTCAATAACAGTCAGCGTACATTGAAGCGCGGAGTATTGCTAGTCTTAAAGATTTAACTGTTATCAAACAATACTATATTATATGTATAAAAAATCATATAAATCCAACTATAGCATCTCCAGTTTAAACTCAATGGACTCAACCTAAAACCTCTTTCCATATTAACCACTCGTTTTGTTTAAAAAATAAACTGAATAATCCAAACAAACAAACGTTATCCGCTCGAATTCACAGAGCAAGTTTCCCCAGAAAGCAACGGTCCGTAAATTAATTACTATACATTAATTAGACGTGTGATCTTCAAAGGACTCATATAATGTACTTAATACTGTTATGTAAATATACAAATGAGTTTGGGTTTCTGCGAGGACACAAATATGCTTCATATGACTATGATTTTCATGTGAATTTAATCGGATATTATATCGGACTTGTGGAAGTTTATACTAGTCTTATTGATTATTCGCTCCAAATAGATATAGGTTGAAATTTTTATGGGTTATTTTACTGGTGTTGAGATCGTAAAGGGTTGTCTGTGAAATTCCCAGCCTTGTGATAAGGTATGGATATCGCATTGATAATTTTTACATGCTTTTTATTAGTTTCACCTATATGTTCGTTTGTCAAAGACTCCTTTAAACTCGATTTTGACCCACTTTAAATGATAGATTCAAATTCAACTTTGCACGGTGTAAGAATCGGTGACATTATAATAATTTGATAAAATTAAAAGTTATTTTTTACTTTATATTTCTATCTACAGTATAGTATTTTTTCTTAGTTTTTTTTTTTAAAGCAAGAATAAAGCAAAAATTTGAATCAAAAGTAATAATTAGCTAATAGCAATATACACAAAAACCAAAGTCGGACTCTTGCTCATTGTAACGATTATAGAAACTAATTTCCATTGTTAAAATCAAACAGAGACGTAAAGCGTACACTGTGTCTATTTGCATCTCATATCGGATTCAAAAACTTTTTCGTTTTCGAAATCGCATAAAACCATATTCATGCTTTCACGCGAACTCAAATATCTTTAACAGTTTTAATAAAACCAATTCTATACGGGAAATTTCAACTTTTATTTCATGTTCAAAGATTTTATAAATATACAAATTCTATTTTACTGACCTCCTAAATATACTAAAATATAATGCATCATCACCATAGCTGGATAAAATCGTAATACAATCATAGACAAATAAAGATTAAGATAAGTTTTAAAATTGATCAGAATTACTAAAGTAAGTACAGAATTTCATACAAGACCAGGTGACTAGAAAAATGGCTTTCAAAAGTAATTTAAAATTTTGGTAGACATAAATCCAAAAATCCTATAAAAATTTGGGTAATGAGACCGATATACAATGAAGTGCCTAAGATCACTAAACGGTTATTTCGACGACGATTGGCAATGTGGTTGGAGATGTCTCTAGGCATGCCTTGGGATATCTGCGATTAAATTACAGTCTGCATCGCCTTCGAGACGTGAGCATACCGAACTGACAGCAGTCTTATAACCGCATTATATAGCCCGATGAAATCCTGCACACAGATCTTATAAAGAAAGAATGGCGTGAATTTTTTTCCTTTAATGTAATGTATCGGCAAAAAAAATCCTTAAACGCAAAAAGAACTAGCTTTCTTCCTAAGAACCATTGACCATGTAGTCTTCTCTATTTTGAACTTTATAATTATATATTTAGAATTAGCATCAGTATTTACTCTCATTTTGCATCTGTGTGGTCGAGTTACTGATTAAAAGTAGATTTGTACTTGATGTATATATACAATTTCCTAGTGTCAATATGATGGCTTTCATTTACGTAATGGAAAGCAATCTGTTAGTTAATATAGTCACTGATAACTTTAAATTACAAATCTAAAAATTTAACAAACCTGACGATAACATTAATAAATGGTATCACATTTATTACTGCCAAAGCATTGTAGCGGAAATAGAAATGCAAACAAAGCACAAAGAAATTCAGAAACTCCATAACGATATATTACGTTGTGCGAGCGAAGTAAAATTATGAAGTTTAAACGACTATGGTGCCGGTCGAACGAATCCGAATCCGACTTTACCATGTTTATAGCGCAAGATCCTGTTTTAGAAACGGGACAACTTCATTAATATGTTAATCGAAGTAACATTTAACGTTTTAATAATTAAATTATGATAATCACAGACTAGCTTTAATTTTGGCATTTTTGCTGGATTCAACTAACTTTACTTAAAATGAGGTATTTACATATGTATATACAATTTTACTATAAAACTTTTAAATAACACAACGAGGTATCTTAGTATTTTAATTAATTAATCTTATTTCTACCTTATGTAACAGTTTCTCTCATTTGCAAACAAAAGAACTCAATAGAGTTAAAAGCAACACAAATTTCAAACAACGAGACCAATTTGCTTATCTAGCTATATTCTTTCGAATGTTATTTCATCCATTAACAGATGGGGTATACTTTCCGAACATAAGATCTCGGTCTATCCCGAGTTTACGAGCAACTTCGCGAAAAGTTCCCAAGTCGCAACTCCCAACCGCGATCGCTTTGAAAAATGAATTGTCTGCACTTCAAATATATGGTTTAAGTTGAGAAGCTGCGAGAAATATGAGGAATATTCCTTGTGAATCTTTACGTCCTTCGCTCTGCGATCATTTCGGTTACTTGCGCTTTTAAATATGCTTAATTTTAATCTGTCTTTTCACATTTTGTCGACATCGATGTTTCGTCTAGACTAAATACTTGCTTCAACAATAGTGGTGAAATTTATAGCAGCAATTGTATATTTTAGAAAAACCTGTAATATAAATTCAAAACTATTCCAACAACTCCGAAGCTTCCAACTGAAATCACCGAATCGAGGTCATCTTACCAGCATGGCTATTGAGTATTTCAAGCTTTCAATTACCACATTCCATAACTTCCGTTTTACACGAAACACTAAATTGAACGGAATCTAAGGTTAAAACTTACATCTAGAAGTATCCCTTTCACGATACTGAAATTATATCCGAAGTCCTTTATGTTTGTCGTATTTCCTTAAGTGCTATTTAAGTCTTCATTGTTGTTTTTGCTACCTCATTAGCTTCATCTGTAATTAGAGCTACAATTTCAGTATGTATGCATCACCTTACTCCATCTCACTTAGATCTCGTAGGTAACTGGCTGCAGTGTCTTAGATGAATACAATAATCATATGCAAAGTGATCATTAAGTATGCGGGTTGCATCTTCAGCATGCGACGTCGAGATCGTATGTAGGGTTGCTACTTTCGACGTAAATTCACTTGACTTAAGTTACGTACTGTCAGACATACAACTGTCTTGATATGGTGTCTTTAAACTTCAAGTGGTTTGTTAAAATTACCTTATTTAGTATGACGTTGCTATAGTCTTTGTAGTGTATGTGTAATACTTTATTTTTTCAGCTCTTCAACTGTATGTCGGATTTCGTTTATTCTGTTGTGGATTGCAATTCGCATTGATCTAGTGGCATCCTCCGGTTGGCCAAAATTAGTGTATTTATAGTAAGGAGGTGATCACGCTACTTTTGCTGGTTAGTGTCTATAAAAAGACTGTACGATACATACAAAGTTCATTTACTACTTTCCTAGCAACAAACATGTTGGCATTTGAATGTAACAGCCTGGAAATCTTATAAACTCATGCTTCCTCCTAGCCTAATTCATTATAGACACAGGCGTCAACCCTAGCTATGATACTTGCGCTCTATATAATAAATAGCACTTGACGTGTCCTACTTTTTGTTTTCATTGAAAGTTATATTCAATGTGAATGTCATTTTAATTGAAAAGGATTTCAGCATTTAATATCGCTTAATTATCGTATTCGTGTCTCAATTATTTGTTTTGTAGCAATACTAGGGGTTACCTTTTTTAAAATACGTAACCCTACAACTACTGGTCATGCAATTTTTATCAAGCGTATTAGTGAATAATGTAGCGTTAAATTACTGTAATATTAAATCTGACATTTGTGATTATAATTGATTTGACATGAATTACTCGGTTTATTCTCAATACGAAATTGAATTATAAATATAATAGATGATTTCTTTGATTGCGAAATACTGTGCTTTTACCAAAAGAGGTAAATTGATATGGAACCAAATTTAAGATCAGATTTGCTTCGTGACTAATACAAAAATAGTTTTAAATTCAGTGTCGAGCAATTCTCAAGAAATAGGAAACTTGAAACAAATATACATTGGTCCAAGGATAATGCCTTAATGGACACACTTTTATATTCATCCGTATGTATAGTGAAATAACTATCGTATGAACCTGACTCTCTACAGTTTATGGGAAAGATGTATGTTCGGAGCAGACGAGTTTGATTGATGTCCCAATAAATGTCTGGTTAGGTTTTAATCCACTAACAGAAGCGATGCTGAAATAATTTAATATTGGAGTATATGTTCCAATTACTGATGTTTCAGGTTTAAGTAGTAGTATGTATAGAGTTAAGATTAACAGCTCTCTTTGTCAATTTTCTTTGATTGATACTAGATACTCTATTTAGAACGTCTTAGTTGTGTTTTTTTTAAGTAATTTTAAGTTTTACCTTCAGTTATCAAGATGTTCCGTAATATATTAGTTTTCAGATCTCATAATAGCTTAGCATCTCTAAGTGGACTGTCACCTTAGTGAGACTACTCTGTCGCAAACCAGAGATCAATTTAGGATTCCGCGGTTTCGTTTTTGTGTCTATCCCTTAACGGAAACGGTACGTGGCACGCATAAATGAATAATCCCATTTATTGTTTTATTTTCACCGGTCTAAATTTCGCGGTATGGCTTTTTGCGGTTCTCTACCGATTTAGCCTTTAATTCCATTTTTATTTTACGTCCGTGCCATTTTTTGTTTGCTTTCATTGTAATCGTATTTCCTGTAATAAAGCTTTTAGTATATCATTCTCTTTGTGATATTTTGGAGTTGCATCTCTTTCTATGGCCTAGCAAATAAATTTGTGGCAAGCTATGTCTCTTTTTATTGTTCACTATTTTTATCCTATTACGAACTTGTTATTTCTTGTTTTGCCCTCTTTGTAATAATGAGCGCTACTTTATCATCATTATAATGTATTTTCCTACTGGTAATTGAACCTTAACTACGGCGAACAATAGCTTCCCATGATAACTCTATTTAATATCATTAGCTAAAGGAATAACTTTATTTGGAATTTTATCCGTAATGTAGGTTGTTTATGAAGACGCTCAGTGGAGCTCTGTAAGGAAATGGTCATGTTTTATTTATGTCAGCGGTATCACCGGTGCGAAGCTGGGGTTTAGGTGACGAGATCCACATGAATGATATTATATTTTGGAATACGGGTGGATGAAGTAATTTCAAATTTTGTTGACTAAAATTTGAAAACTTACATGTACCAACGTGCTTGTTTTCTTTCAAAACTGGTGCACGAATAGTAACGTGAAATCTTTGGAAATAAACGTATTATGCCCACGAAGGTTAATGCAGTTTGGCAGGAGGCTGAAATTTTGTAAGCAATAGTATAACATATGACGCATTTATTCTTACATTAAAGATCTAATAAATTTCGATTTGTAGATGACCCTACATTATATGAAGCAACAACAATTTTAAAATTTATCGTAAAAAGGTATCTTTTTCATTTATTTCCCATATACATAATTTTTAATTATTGTGCGGTAAGGGTGTACCATAAAATCGCAAAACTGAATATATTTCATTAGTCCTTACTTAGCTGTTAAGAGCTAGGCATTAACTTCCGTAGCGGTTCTACAAGGCTCTAACAATTTAATGACTGGATTTGAAGCTATTAATTAATAGATTATAATAACTTAAAGCTTAATTTCTTATTTATTATATGTAACACGTTAACAGAAATTATATTTTTCAAGCGATACTCGTATTTATTGCCCGATAATAAGTAACATATTCGCTTAAATTAATTCGAGTATCTTTCGTGTGGTTTATTTCGCAATTTTCGTTTGTATCTCGATGTGAATAATGTGTATTATAGCTTGTATTGCCGGTCGCACATCCGTTTTTATATGTAATATATGGCGTCGGAGATAAATCGCGAGAGACAGTGGCTATGATTGATAGCCCGTACGTTTAAATTCAACGATATTGGTTTGGAGATTCTTAATGGGTTTTGTATAATTTAAAGATTTTTATGTTTTATTTTAAACAAGATTGGTGCGTTGTTTTAAGTAATTATGATTTTGTTCCGTTATTATTGCATACTTACATTGAGTTTTTTTTATTGGTTCTGAAAAGCTATACAATTTGGTTTCTTATATTTAACACCAGTAACCGGACAATGATTTTGAGGAGGAGCCGCTAG
>JAOSYY010000013.1:8594131-8628470 GCA_025727935.1 Hebomoia glaucippe | reverse complement strand
ACTTCACGACTTTTTCATCTATGAACGTTGGTACGTGACCCGGACAGAACTTATAAATTCTTAGGAGTTCCTCCCACCATATTTAATTCTCGAAATGCCTGCGTTTTTGACAGATATCCGGCCACAGGCAGCCCGTACCCGAGGCAGAACACAAATTAAATATTTTAAAAATGCAACTGTGAACCGACCGGGACCCAAACCCAGTGCTTTGGCGTCACGGTTGCTTTATACGAGTACAACCGCTAGGCTACAGAGCCCTGTAAATTTCTTTTGTTATACGTATTCTAAGAATAATATTTAAAATTTATCAGTAATATAATAGTAATATTTCCACGAAGACTTTAATTTACATCATGATTTATTCATCAATAATGACATAGAAATATGTCGGCAATACCGTACGGTTGATACAATATCGAAAAAGCTCTCAAAGAAGAGTGTCAGTTAATTATATCATATTAAACTTATAGCTTCGAAAGTATTGGAAATCGTGATAAAATGTTTGACGCGGGGATCTTGAACGTCCCCAGAATTTATGTATTAATTAGACATCCCTTGGGGAGCGAGAAAATAATCTAAGCTACAGCTTCGATCGTTTTTTAAAATTAAAACGGCAATCAAGTGATTGATTGTGATGATTTTTAGTATGACTAAATTTTACTTGTTGTACGCGCTTTTACCTAAAGTCCTTATCCTTCGTCACTCGTTATAACATTAGATTTATTCTAGTCAAAATCCCGTTGCTATCGGTTGAGCTGTTTCGGAGATTATCTAGAGCAAACACACGTATAAAATTTATATATAAATGTATTAAAATAGTTTTTACTGTATTTCAAAAACATCGACAGATGAGTGTATGGCACTTGTAGGCGACACCTTAGCCACATGGCGTTAACGACATGTTATCGACTTACATATTTCTGTAGCTTGCGGAAATTCATGAAAAAACACACAAAAAAGCTAATTAACATATTAAGTTACAGTGACACTTCGATCACTAACACTGTAAAAATAAATATCTACTTCCGCTTAGTCTCGTATCCCTAAATTCAAAACAAGTCTCAAATCTATACATAATGTACATTCCGCTTAAGTTATTCGGCATTAGCTGCGTTTAATATCTAATTATTTCTGTGACAATGTTATTCTTCCTTAATCGATTATCGAGTTTATTGTATACGACACAAGGGCGACAGTACTTTAAGGATGTTTGTAGTTAATGTGGAAATTCGATTCGCATATGGCGCGGGATTAGATCACATGTGTTCCGTACATTTGTACAGAATGTAGTGCTTTAGAGAATTTAATGTAGCAAGACCATTAATCCGTGATATTGCAATGGAATTATTATGGGTTAACGAAATTTCCCCGTTGAAGACAGAATTAGTGATAACTAAGACACATTTATACATATAATAAATCAGTAGGAAACGTGCGTCTGTACGTTGACTGGATTTAGCTAAAAATTATATGATCGTCAAGTAAAAGTTGAGTTGCAGACGTGAATGCGAGCGAAGCCGCGGACAAAAGCTTAAGATTTATACAAAAAAATATCCATGTTTGTTTCTTTCCTTTCGGAATGGATGGACCGGTTTTAATAGATTGAGAAATAGATAGAGATAGATACTTAACATTTAGGTTTTCAGTATTATATACTTTTACTATGTTGGAAGTCAGAAAGTACAAGACTTCGCTTATTATTTTTGTAAATTTGCGAACACAAAATATGTCAATGTGTATTACTAAATTAATGTGGCTAAGCGATTTAACAACAAAACTGGCTATATTCTAAATAATAAAAGACTGAAGTAACTGCTATATACTAAAAATGATATAACATTTAAAGATGATGTTTACGTAAAATGAAAACGTAATTTCTAAAAGTCCTTTTAAAAAGCGTAGGTAGGTACATAACTTAAACATTACTTTCATCTTCAACGTAATTGGAGGGTAGTCCATAATTATCCAACAAAAATAGATCTCGAAAGCAATCTGAGCACAAACAAACCGACAGATTAAAAGCGAGTAATTGATAGAGGGGGAAGTTACTGCATTTTTACTTCTTCATCTGTCCTACTTCATACATTTCATATTACATTCGGAGTTTTGTCGGTTTTCGAGATCATGTTTTAAAAAGGGAATTTTTAATTGAAAAGGATTCGTTTTGGCGTGTTTTAGAGCGTTTTACGTGAAATGTATATTTATAGACTGAGGTGTTAAGTCTGATGTTAAATTGGTGTTTATGATGATGGTTTTTTTAAATATACAGAATTCTAGTTACACCTACAATGTTTTCTACAAAAAGGATTTTATGAAAATCTCCCCAAAAGCGGAGGAGTAAAAAATAAATCCCAAAGAACAAACTAGTCGAAAAATACAAGTTAAAGCCGAACTGTATAATGACTCTCAGAGGGTCATTAGCAGCATCTTTTCATAGGATTCACGACAGTTGCCAGATGTAATGACTCTTGACTACGTCCCGATGTTTTCACTTGTTCATTCCAATTTTAAATTTTGTTCATTATAATTAGCAGGTTTTGTTTCGGCCAAGTTCGCGTTGGTGTTCCGTATTCAAGTATTAGGCTACTATGTGCTTAATTCTAATATAGTATTTATTTAAAGACTTTAGTGGACTTCGCTTTTCTATAAGTGTATAAGAAACGATATTCACAGATAACCTATGCGTTATCTGTTAATCGTTTTAAAGCTTCCACTAGTATTTTTCTTATTTGCAATGAAATAGAAAAAATATATATTAAATATGTCAGCTTATTTGCCGACCTCTTTTATAAAGAGCTACAGACAGGCACTAAACGCGCAAAAATAACTAAAAATTCTAACTGAAAAGCGACGATATAAAATGGCGACACTTCCGACCGGACACCGGATATTGGAGGGGCCTCGAATGTTCTATTTTTATCTGCCTTCATTATCTTTTGCAAGTTTCGGCCCATTGAATTCGTTTTACACATTTTACATTCTATGAACATGGACGTTACAAGAGTTTATTTAAATTTCCTTTAAATAATATTTGTTTAAGTCTTTTCATATTATTTACATACACCTAGCAACTGTTTCTGAGATGGCTTTCTGTATACTTAATAACATAATATTCATAAAGAAGCAAGTTTTAATATAATTACGTGGTATGCTAATAGATATACGATGGAACATATACGATTGCTAATAAAGGCCCTATTTACTTAATAATCAACTCTTTCAAAAGCTAATAATTGTTTAAATTTCTTGTATGATATATATAAAACTAAATATATTCTGAATCTATTTTATTCAACAGGGATTTCATCAAATTATCCATTAGACTGATTCAGGTCTAAACCTCAATTTGACGCGTCCCGAAACCTTTCTAGTCAGGTTTTTGAAATGTTATTCATTACAATTGTCATTTATCATTACGCCTAATGGGTTAAGTATTTATTTTATACTTTTTATACGTAAAATAAATTGATTTTCAATTTTGGTACCTTCCATTATTAAAACAACTTTTTTTTTAAAGGTAAATATGTATACAATTAATGAGAATGTATCTGAAATTGAAGTACAATGTACAGTTTTCAGACTAAAAAATGTAAGGGGTATATAAAACTTAACAAAGTGTCATTCATAATAAGTGTAATATGATTTAAGAACAGATAAGAAAAATACAAACATATATTTTGTTTTCCATAATCTAAGTATTGCATTATTTTGTTACAGGTACGTACCAGGCAATCAGAAGGTGAACGTAGCAACATTTAGGCAAAACTGCAGACACATAAATCAACAATTTTCCAGTATAGCCTCTGATTGCACTGCAGGCCAACATTACTGGGTAACTTAATTACGTGGGGAGGGTAGGTTCAACTCGATAGTGACAAGTGCTCCTTAGGGATAGAGAGTTTTCCCTTCTCTTGTAGATTTAGTTACGATGCGTATTTTTGTTTCGGTTAGAACTGTATTATTGTGAGAAGTACAAATGCCTCAATATAAGTTGCAATATAGATTATACAACGCTAATTAGTTCATTTCCAACTTCTTTAACCCTCATCGCAGAGGGCCATGTTAAAAGTTTGTCGGGTCTGTACGTGCCGGAAGGTACTAAAAGAATTGACAATTGATACCATTTATTTCTAAAAATCTAATTTATACGAGATGCATTTTAGTTTTCACTTATAAAGGTCTATTCAGGCGTTTTGATAATTGTCATTTACTTAACATGTTTTTATATTATTCAGTTATTAAATGAAGTATTAACCATTTTATTTATGCGTTGTTAAATAACTACTGGTTCTATGTGAACAATAGAACCGCAAGCACCACTTAGCTTTCCCATTTTCTCTTCCCTTTTTGTAATTATTTTTCACAAGAACTTCCGCTGAATTATTTCCTTAATATTATGTCCCAATGTGATTAAAATATGTCCATAAATAATGCTACATAAAGTTTCTCATTTTGCACTCATTTCAACAAGATCAAAGTACGTATACCAAGTACTTGCCTCATTTCACGATCCATCAAGCTAGCTCTAAGAATGCTGCTTGTAGACTTTAACAAGCGTACATATATATTTCCGTAGGTAAGGTTATAAGCAAGGCGAGCCCTGAACTTCACTTACTCAATCGACAGAATATAATATTAATTGTACAGTAACTCTAAATCTGATAAACTAAATAACCCTTAGCTAAGCGACTAGTGACATTTCACTTGTAATCAAGCTTTGAAAACTGTAAGATCAGATACGCGAGGGTGTTCATTTAGAACACATGTCGCCGGATAGCTTCGTATTACAGCCTGTATTTAAATGGTCGCACAGATGCTGAGGTTTGATGGTTTTAGGTTTTTTCTTGATTACCCCGTTTTTCGTCTATTTGGATTTTTTTTGGCGTTAGCCTTTTACGAACAGAAAACATTAGTTTCTTTATATATTGGTTATGTTCAGTTTTTGTAATTTTAAACAATTTTTAATCACACGAAATTCAATATACCGTTTACGACATATTTTATAAAACGTGTTGTGAATATGTAGAAGAAATATTGCAATAAACACACGTTAATTGATTACAATACGTGTATTGTAATAAATTAATTAATTTAAAAAGCATACAAAGGTCTGACCTGTAACACTGGAAAAACAATAACATCGTTGTTCGTTGTTAATATAAAACTGACTCTACATGTAAATATAATTAAATATTAATAGAATACATTAAAAAAATACCATCGCTTCAACATCGCTATGAAAAGGAAATTACATCTGCATTTTTACACATGATATTTTACAATTTCCATATTTCAGTCCAGTATCGACAATTGAGACATTTTTAAATTATGAAATCGTAGCTGCATTCAAAATATTTTAGTTTTTAATTTACGTTACGGAAAATAAAATAAATTGAACGTGTACCTTGAAAAATCCTGGAATTGCTTTATATGAATATTTAAGCGTTTTCATATTGTTTGTTTTATTGGCTCACGTGGGGAATCCTGTTCTTTAGTGACGTATGGGGCGAGTAGAATGTTAACTCTTTATGTTCATGATTGTCTCGAACATAAGCCTCATTTGATAACAGATACTTCAGCTTTTATAATTCAAGCATTCCGAAATGCACTGAAGTCGAAAATCTACTCCCATTTGTCCTATCTCTCATGTAAATCTCAAAAAGTACTAAACCTACTTTGATTCAGAAGGAATCGATCCCGTAATCTTTCAGTGTTGTAAGTGCCTACTTAGCCCTACACCAATGAGTCCATCAAAGTCCCTACACTATTACTACGCTACATATGCAATTAAATATGATTCATAACAGCTAGCCGTATCGAAATCGACGACCATTAGTTACTATTAATGCAATATTGCTGCAGAGTGGGAACAAAGATCTGACCCCCCTGTAATTAGTTCTATAAATGCATTTTGCCTCTAATGGATACTTACACCCTCCTAACCTGGCCAGGCATTTGTGAATACGTGATCGTATTAATGCAAACGTACAACGTGTTACGTAGAGCTGAGAGCGCCGAAGGGTTACAGGGTAACATAGGCTTTATTGAACTGGAAAACGCCTTTTGAATGTGCAAAGAAAATAAGTAGGTAGTTAAACATAATAGAATAGCACACTTCAGCAATTTATGATATTGTCATTCATATATACACGATTTCAATTTGAAAACGACAAAAAAATTGACTTCAAATATTTATTTACATTTAAAGTGGTAGATACGGCTAATAGAGTCAAAGAATATTTAAAAGTTTTCTTTCAACAGGAACCTGTTTAACACTTAGCAGTTCATCCTGACCCATAGTTTTTCATGCCTACATTCCATACAGAAGCATTTATGGTAAAAATGTCTAAAAATTATATCAGTTATTTTAAAAAGATTACAATAACTTCACGTGTCTATATAAAAATATTAACGGCCCTATTTATAAATACGAACGATCCCCAATGGCAGCACAGTAGAAGACTTACTGAACTATTGTTCAATTAGGACATTCACAAGTGCTAAAACTGTCCTCTATCTGGATTATAACTTATTCTAATGAACTTTCAAATAGCCAAGTGAGTATTTTAACAAGAGCCTGTATATAGAGAAATATATTTAATTTTGACGGACATCAAAATTCATCACGTCTCGTATTTTCAATAAAATAGCTTGTAAACCGTCAAGTAAACTAAAGACATTTTCATATTCCTCAGACGTCCTTCCGAGCTCATTATTTACGTGAAAATATCATCAAGTCTCCTCGGCGTTTATTAATTTACAATTCATAAGTTATTCAACGCTATGTATAATAAAGATTCTATATAAAGTTGTTCCATACACAGGGAGGGCTTTTGAATGTTGGGGCCTCATTTATCAATCGTTTTGTAATAACTTGACTAAATTCTTTAGTCTCCTATTGATATTTTGCTCAAAATAATACATAATTCACAGGCAAGGAAAGAGTAAAAAACTGTACGTCTAGACCAAACTCATTATGGCTATTTTTATTTACCTATCAGTATTTATGTTAGCTTGAATAACAGTTAATTGCACAAAAACTTGTTAACGAAACTGTTAAGCATAAACTTTCCATTAATACTCTTAAATGACAGGGCTTCACTTATAGCTCCTAATATCCCAATACATCCCTGTGAGGTCGCCAGTGATCGGCTGTGTCGCTCATACATATTAATACAGCTGACTCGGTGATGCTGTGAATGACTCACGGTTCGCACCCTGCATGTTCACGCTCAATGGACCTAGTTGATTGTTCTAGTGTAAATTGTTTTTCATTTAATAGACTTCCGATATTTACTCGACTGAAATTGATTTTATCAGTTGGTTTTAATTTTAGAATAGCGTTTAAACCTGAAAGGTATTTTTGCTATTTATAAATTCGTTGTTTATATCAAAATAACTACGCTTCGGCCGGATGGAATTTTACCGGTTAAATATTTCACAAAATACCAAGCTATTTGATACTTTATGCTTGGTATATGTAAACTGAATTATAGGTATACAGATTTAAGGCTGTATTGGTTTCGGTTTGTAATGATGTCTTTCAGTTTAAAATTATACGACGCTGTTTTCGCTGCATATTAGTTCTCATTTTTATTTAGGAACGGACAACGGAAGGTGACACCGTAAAAAATATAACCCCACTAAACGTTGGGTAAAAAATGAAAATTAATTTCCGGGCGCTACATTGCTTGTCTTAATATAAATAAGAAAAGTTTCAAGGCTTATGTCTGTCGTCGCTTTGTCGCTTCATAATATCTCTGTATTGTTGACACCGTGCGCTACATTCGTCCGCCATTTTTGGCCGCCATTTTGGATACGAAAGCGCGGGAAGCTCCTGTCATGGCGGTAAAAATAATTAGATTTGGTTCGCACAGTTCCCGCTTCATTTCTGTATGTTTTCATAATTATTTCTTTCATGACGTGCTGATGATGTCAGAATATTATACCTAGTAAAAATTATGTTTTCTCTTTTAGTTTGTTATATTATTTATTGTTATTTGTAACATAGGGTTAAATGAATATGAGGCTCAATGAGATTTTATTTATGTCACAACTTTCAGAATTTAAAAGGCTGCACATTAGTGAATGCTTAGAAGACCTTTGCCTTTGTATATATGGATTACAACGGAACTATCATTTGATAGTTTTCCTATCCGTTTTTATCATCAAAATGACCAGACGAGATAAATCAGCTGTTTATAGAACCATAATTAAAAGCGATACGCACTGGTGGGAATCATACTGATCCCTTTATCTCAATGCTACTGCTTCCTTAAACTAAGTAAACAACTTTTAATTGTTGGTGGACGAGCAGAAGACTAGTTGACAGATAATACTATGGACTGAGCTATATACAAACGATGTTTGAATATTACCCGAAGTTCTTACGTCTTCCAAAATCATCAAACACTATGCCTGCAGGCTAGTGTTACTTAAACATATAAAAATTAAAAAAATATCTTATACAATATTTATTTTATCGATTTACGCTTGCGAATGATAAATATTTCCATCCCCTTTGAAATCGCAAATTGATATTAATTATATTACAACCCGGCCGCACCCCACGTGTTTTTCTTACCAATCAACTGTTGTAAATACACTTCTGCGATGCCACTGTATATTTTACTCTATGATAAAAGAGCACTGTCTGTTTTCGTATTTTCATTTCCGAAAAGAATTTATCAAACGTCAGTTCCTATTTTAAATTAAATTTGAATTTCGAAATGTGGTTCCCACTGCTTAGGACAGGTATTTAATATCAGAATTGAATTTAAATTAACAATATTAATATATTTAGAGTACCTAATAAACTTCAATGTGAAAGCTTATTATTTATAATTAGATTTAATGCATTACCTGTCACTTCATATGTAGTTCCTTATGCAAACGAGTAATTAATTTAATTTTTTAAGGCATCATTTATTAAGAATTGTTAGTCAAGTGACTACTTGCAGAAACACGGGTGTTAATAAACCAACTTATTTGTGATATTGCCTATTTATTATTATTTTCTATAATTTTTGGTTTACAACAGCCAATATGCGAACTCAGAAGTGGTAAAGTAATCCAATTGATCATATCACAGGAATCTAAACTTAAATGTATATAATGTTAAATGAATTTTTTGACACAAAATACTGTATAAAAGTTTCACTGGAATCGCTTCCACTAAAAAAACAAAACTTCGTAAACAGTTTTTTATTCGAGATACGTGAAATACACCAAAAATGTAATGAGTAAAGTTTTCCAATAATTATTATCTGCAGCTATACGAACAGGGAAACGTAATAGAGTCGGCGAGGTCCAAAGTTGTCTTTAACTAAACTTTATGCCTATTGCCAAACCTTTATATCTACTGACCTATTTCCGGGAGCACGCGTGTTGTATTGTTTTTATATATCACAGATAATCATAGGCTTATAAGACTTGTTACTTTTTTAAGAATTGACAACAAAAGCGTCTTTTATATGTAATAATTATAACTGAGACATCCCGGCTTTATAAAGAAAACTACGACGTTCGTATATACTAGACAATTAATTTATATAAAAGCTTAATTTATATATTGCATATAAAATACCTCTAAATGTATGTAAATTACAGTAGAAACCGTATCGGAGGCTGTTATTCAATTTTCTATAAGCGAGTGGAAATACACGCAGACTCAAACAGTAAGTTCATTACATATTATTTAAATAGATATTCATGGTATTACCTGTGGACTGTATCTTTTTAGGTGCAAAAACCTGCTAGTCACAGCAAAATTGCACGTATCTAGTTCATATTATTGACCTAAATATGTATATTTTGTGGAAACAAGTTCTTGTCACAAATTACGCTCTGTATAAATAACTTGGCGTAAAAAGTAATATTTTAGTACCGTAGAAATGTATTCGGTTCCAGTTATATTCAGAAATTAAAAATAGGATATATATTAAAAATCTGAGTTTACCATTTTTTTTAACGTAATAATGTTTAGGTGCCCATGACCTTACATTCGTTATATAAAACTACAGTATTTTAAATAAATATATTTATAAGCTCCATTTAAAACTCTAAATATTTCGACTCAAACCAAATGTACAGTTAAATAGCGCTAAGAAAAACTTATTTCGTAAATGAACTTATTTAAAAGTTCTATATAATTTTGTAGACGTCCTTTTCATCTCTAATTTAAGTCAAATTAATTAACTGTATAAAACGTTCTCGTGTCATTTTATTCCATTTACCCGGTTTAAACCGTTTAGAATTTTTTATAATTCATACCAATAGCACTTAATATTTCAGCTTCATCTAAATTTTATATGAAATGGCATACATTCAAAAATGAGGCATGAATAGTAAGCTTAAGCGCTTTTATCATAGCCTTTGAGTAATTTAGTAGGTGGTTAAAGTTAGAATGCTGTATTTATGATGTGAAAAGATACCAATTTAATGCAGATTTTTTTGCTCCGATGAATAAATAAAAGGTGAAATGTAACGAACATTATAACTTGAAAATGTTTTTATGTTGGCAATGATTATTATTATCTGGCTACGCTTCTCAACATGACAAGTTTGTAGCTCACACTAATAATTCTATACAATAAAAACACTCATCCATCCCTAATCCGCTGTGTTAGTTAATTTAATTGACACCAGTAACGAGATTGCTTCAAAACCTGTCCACGAATCCGCGCCGATAATCAAAGACGTACCGCGACCACTTCGCCTGATCCCCCCTTCACCCCTTTCGGTATCTGATATCGGAAGTTAGCGGGGAATGATGGATGTAAACCCAGAGATCTTGTCTGTTTGGACAGCTATATTTCCGTTTCGTTGTCGGTTAGGGAGATGGAACGGTGTACAGTACCTTTTATAAGGAAAAGCGTTTTTATAGTTTAAGTTTAGTCTAATCTGCAAATATGAATGGAATTTTCTACAATTCTTATTTCGTGCATAGTTTTTTGTGTCGTATAAAATATAATAATAATGAATATTTTTTTACTTTACGACATTTTGAAATTTTATTTATGTTAAATGTTCTTGATTATATGTGCACTTGTTAATGTACTTGTGAATGTTTTGCAGTTCTCACCGACATTATATACTAGAAGTTAATCGCTATTGCTTATAACTTAGGCTAAGCTAGATGTAACAGTGATAGAATGTGAAAACTAAACTGATCGTGGTCGGAACGAGTAGCTAATTAGTTACGTCAGTATTCGAGTTGACGACTTGTCATTTAACACTCATAAGACAAGTTAACATCAAAACAGTCGGTGTTACTATTTCTTTTTGGTATAACACTAGTGGCATTTCTCGACTTTGGCTCAAATACATGTATAATATTTAGAGTTCCTTATCCTTGTAAATCTTTGTTATAAATTTTGATAATCTATTGTTGTGAACTAAGATTACCATATAGAAACTTTGCCAAATATTTTTATATACAGACAGATATGTATCTAAAAACAAGTGGCACTATTTCAAAAATCTAAATACAGGCTCTAAATAAAAAATCTCACCTGGCTTCAAAGGTTCACTGTAATAAGCTAAAATTCCGTTTAAGTTTTAACTCTTATAAATCTTATTTTTACTAGTACGCGAAGTGTCCTATTACACTGTTATAGTGGGTTAATATTTTTATAAGTAGGTATTTACATGAAACTAGATCTTACTCTGTACGAAAAAATTGGAAATAAATAAGTTTATATTGGATGTCGTAAAAGTTCACAAATTCTGGAACTGAAATGTTTGTTACAGCATAAAAGACACCACGGGAGCATAATTTAGCAGGTGGTGTTCTGTAATCCCTGTAGATTACAACACGGTGTATTAAGCAATTATGACGAGTGACCGTTGACCCGTTTCCTATGCCTGGATTGCTGGCAGAGTAATTAGACACTTCAGTAAAAATAGCTTCAAACAGTTTGCAACTAGGGTCGTCTCATAACTAGGCCATGAGGTTGAATAATTTTAAATTTGTGTCAACTGACAGCGTCTGGTCCTTTTGGGGGAACATTTTAGATGTGAAAAAATATCTCATAATTATTTTAAAACTTGTTGGGCACTCTGCAGATTAACATTGTGCATAGTATACGACAAATTTTAAGTCGAGATTTGCTAGTACTATATTTTTTGATTATAAAACGTTAGACACGATCGGCTTTTTTATAGATTTACTTATCTTAAAGATATTCTGTTGAATTTATAGAGTCGTAGACAAACACTTATATTCTAAAAATTAATTAACTGGGTTGTCCTTTTATGAGTAGCTCATATTCAGATGAGTTACATGTTGGAAGACAATCAACATACATAGTCTATTTCATAACTTAACCTTGTGTGGCCAGCTGAAAAATCTATTAAATAAAATCATAATAAATACCTTGACATTGCATCATTGAATAATAACATGTCATGATGCTGTTTTTAAGATATTAAAAAACAACTCTCAAATCTCAAAAATCAATTTTAAGTTATCGTATTGATTTTCATTCTTTTCGTAAATCAGTGGTATAATTTGATTCTTTAACACTGATCTCTAAGCTAATAGTAATTTTTACATTTCTTTTTTAACCATATATATTTATATATATACTAGCTGACCCAGCAAACGTCCTTTTGCCATATAAATATATGGCGATTAAAAAATAGGGGTTGATGGTAGAGGGGAGAAAATTTGGGATTGTATGTATTTTTATACGCTGTGTCATAAAAAAATAAAAAGAATAAATTTTGTCCAAAAAATAAAAAAAAACATTGGTTTGGACCACACCGTTAACATTTTTGGGATGTAAAATAGATGTCCGATTCCCAGATCTACTGAATATGCTTATAAAATTTCACGAAAATCGGTCGTGCCGTATCGGAGGAGTAGAATTACAAATACCGTGACATGAAGATTTTATATATTAGATTGGAAAAAAGTCTAAGTTTTCGTGGCGATTTTCTAAACAACCTTTTTATATAAGCTGTATCTTCATTAATCGTTAAACTCCGGGAGGCAGGAGAGCAGTAAATCTAACACCTGAACATTGTCCTGTCTCCGCTATAAATTACGACCGATGATACTAGATAGACCTGTACAAAGTTTTAATTGAAATTTTTGTAATTCTTTCAAACACCGCGACCTATATGATGAAAATGAAAAGGATTTTGTAGCTTTATGGAAAGCTTAAATAGATTATTTTTTAATCGTAATGATATTAACAAATAAATAAACACTTATTTTCTTTGGCAATTTTATTGAAAATTTAAAAAATGTGCATATTACAATTATGATTTAAAAAGAAATTAACTTATGGGGTAAATATTGTGGAAAATTTTATAATTTTAAAATAAAGTATTTAGTGGTTTCTATAGCAAATTGTTTGGTAGAGTCCATAAAAATACGTAATGTAATGAATAACTTAAAGATTTATTATATGACACTAAAACTAATGTAATATAGTAATTTAAAAAATTTGCAATACATTTTGTTGCATGTGTAAATACAAAGCTTAAACGAAAATTTATTCTAAATATAATATTTATATTATTGGGAAAAAAACTTGGTTAGACTAGTAAGAGGCAACTGCGATGCAGGGTCTGTATGTCCCGAGGGTACATAAAATGGATGTCTATTAAAATGTACGGCAAAAGGTATCTTTTCACAAATATTTGGCAAAGTTCCCCTTGTAATCAATCAGGCACCGTGTCCTTAACGATGCTCTCTTGGGAATCACCAGATTTCTAATTGGTGAAAGATGCAAGTCGTTTGTCCCCCATTTATAATGATTAATCGTACCTTTCCAATGTTTTGTATGCGCCAATTATCGACTTATTCCATTATTGTCTAATATACTTTTGAATTAAGATTAAAATATTTTCTTAAATTTCCAATAATAAGAATATGTTCATACGTAGAGCTTTGTGAGAACATTAGTTCTTACCAATTTGCGAAAGACACGCACTTCGTTCAGAACGACATCCTTTATCTCAGGGTCCACAATAAGACACCCCAACCCTTAATTACTAAAACTATCCTTCAGCAAATCAAATCAAAGCATTCATTGGCGTGGGCGCCTTTTGTCTGTGTGCCATAAATCTTGCCTCACGCACACAACATTCATTGTGCAAGTTTTCTTTACCCTTTACCTTGAATAGCAAACCTCCTTTTGTTTCCTTTGTCGTTGGGTTTCTATAGTTTTGATATATAGCCTGTTTGCAGATTATTGAAGAGGTTATTAGGAACAGGTGACAATTATTTATGCTCATTAATTTAATACGCGCGGCTTTTAAAGGACTTTTGTTTTGTCGTAGAAACTTTACTAAAAATATCGTTAAACTCTTAGATCCAACATTATTTAAATCGGCACGTAACAAATTTTAACAAACTTTTCGATTCCGAGTGCATATAAACATACAAAGTTTAATTTTCAAACTACTAGTAACAAGTAAAAATGAATTCCGAAAATCATAACATACTAATTAATGCATAAAACCATACTTAAAAAACTTATCAAACAATTAATAACTTAATAATTTCATTATATTATTAAATATTTTATATCTATTTATTTAAAAAACTCAACGCTATCTATCTATTAAAAGCCGCATCTTACAATGCACTTGAAGTTGTGTAGTAATACTATATAACTGATCAAGTTTTACTGGTTAAGAGACCAACAATAAAAATGTGTACTCCTAATATACTCTAAACTTGAATATCCATAACTATCCAAAGAAATACTACACACAGTCGTAAACAATGGAGATCTGACAACCGCAAATATTTATACGGGTACTAAAATATTTATGTACTGTCGTTCATTTTATAACTTATAGTTAGATAGGAAAATTTTATATGCGATATTAATTAACGATCGCATTATAACTACAAGTTATTTTTAGAACTTGCCGTAAAATTAATGGCATGATTCCATAAGGCCAAACAAGGTATCTCTATTTAAGTATCAAATAACGAAGTATATTTTAAAATGTATTACGAGTACTTTAATGATAGTTTTACATTGTACGTGTGTTAACCTCAGAATTATCATTAAAATTTTCAATTATTATGACATCACATTATTTTATATAAAACGCAGCAATAAAGTTTATTAATAGCTTTTTTATATTGAATTAAATTTTTACTTGCTAAAAATATTTTTATTTATAAACAATAGCTATGGACTAAAGTTTCTTAAATGTTTTATAAATATTCCCTAAAAATATTGAAACATTTTTCACTGCTATCCGATTGTCATGGCCGTGTGTCGCCCAAAAGTGAGACGCACTTAAATCATCGCTAACCAGCATTAGGGTCATCCCTCTTCCTAAAAGTTATGATGATATATTGCTGTATATGTCTTAGGCAGCCATGTTTATGTAAATTAGTGTGACTACTGTCGTATTAAGATTAAAACAAGAATGAATGGCATTTTATCTTATCTAACTAATATTGCTGGGACTTAAGAAGTGAGATAGTAACTGTAAATAGGATTTAAAATTATAAAGTTGCGTAGCGGTTCTTTGGTAATCTCTAGAGAAAAATTGAAAAATTGTTTTTTTTTTTACTTAGACTTCTTCAAGAATAGTTACGCGGAAATTTCATTGTTCACGTCCAATCATGTGTTTTAACAAACAAATTGTGTTTGTTTTGTAATGTCAAAATAAAAGTGATTTACTAATGCTGATGAATGTATATGTATTTCAGATAGCATTAAAAATAACATGTACAGTCACTTATCAAATCTGAAAGCTCAGGAATACTTTTGTTTTGTTGACGGTACGTCGAGATTGAAATTCAATTTTGTTAAAAGCTAAATCTGATCTGTGCAGGTCATTGAATTGAATTCATTAGCGTTTAGAGTTTCAGTGGAGATGATGTATTGTTTCTATGATATCGCTTTTTTATTATATTGATTTGTTGTGCAGATGTGATTGGTTCAAGCGAGAATGTAAATATTAATGTTTCTTAATTTCTTTAAGTTTTAAGTTCGCTTATACAAAGGTCTTAGTTACAAGTTCCAAGGGCAGAATAGCTGTTAAGATTATTTTGAAGGACATAATATGATTTCTATTATCCTAGAGCCTATGTGGTATTCTCATATATGATCTATAATCCTATACTTTCAATAAAATCCGCTCCAGTATCGTCTGTGCTGGACAGAAACATCAGTAATTTTCGTGTTTATAATATTAGTAATGATTATGTCTATTATTTTATCAATAAAACATTCTTGCATATCGTGTAATAATCCTCAAAGAAAATTAAAAATTGTTCATACAATTTTGAACGTTATTAATGAAATGAAATACGCCAGGATTAAATATACACTGTATTAATTTATATAATTTAAAACATTTTGAAAATAAATTACAATTACAGTCTTGTTCAAAGAAACCATAAATATGGATTAAGTAGGATAATTAATTTTGTCGCGTTTATATTTTGACAAATGAACCCTCGCAAAAGAGGTTTTTCAATTAGTATTATCATGAAAACAGTTATTTTTTACACGTAAATCCGAATTCAAGTATGTTAGTTTTAATTACGCTACAGTATATGTGTTACATAACAATTTATAATAACTTTAAACATTTTTTTAATAAATACGTTGGCAACACATAATTGAATAAAGTACCATGATCTGTTGAACCTAGCATCGAGTGTCCTTTGTGGTTTTAAGTTGACGTCTGTCAAAAAAAACCTTTTTATTTTGCAAATAATTAAGTATTTACCAAGTTGAAATTATTATTCATATATAAATAATTTATATATTCAATCCTTAATGGTCGTCTAGTATTTAATTTAGTCTAATCTTAGTTTAATATATAAAGTTAAAAATATTCATAAAGACAGACACTATTAAATTCTCGCATCTTAAAAATACACATTTATACGAGCATAAAATACAAAACCCCAAGATTAATCGTAAAATGTTCATATTCGTAGATAAAATTATTATTTAAAGAGACGTATGGTACATTTA
Source organism: Hebomoia glaucippe (assembly GCA_025727935.1). Classification (NCBI taxonomy): domain Eukaryota; kingdom Metazoa; phylum Arthropoda; class Insecta; order Lepidoptera; family Pieridae; genus Hebomoia; species Hebomoia glaucippe. The sequence goes on along the minus strand of JAOSYY010000013.1, from coordinate 8,611,503 downwards.
AGATTCATAAAAACAGCAGAATGCTGTAAAATTTTCATTTAAATGATGAATGTCTTAGTCTAGATGGTAATTATGAAATACGAGTAATAAAGTACGAAGTAAATTTTAGTTCTTTGGAGTAGTCTAGTCTCGTATAAAGTTTATATTCAGACAATTATATATTTATATTTTCAAGTTGTCGACGCAGGTTGTAAACACAAACAAAGAAATCGCGAAACACAAAACTCATTTTTTGTTTCAGGTATGTTCCTACTTCGAAGTGTATAGAAGGCATTGTATTATCTATTATCTATCTTTTACAAAGCGATGACGTAACTCACAAATGGCGGCAAACGACAGATAATGCAACGGGCCCTTATCTGTGCACAGACTGCATAAACGAGTGTTTGAGCAAAAAGGCTTTAAGCTGTCAAACGCCACACCCAGCGATCATTAATGCTTTCCCGGGATTTGTGGGGGTTGCCTAGATCGTGGTAGCGCTACGATTTAAATGCTCTCTGTTTTTGTACTCACAAATTATATAAGTTTTGGAGATACCACTGACATTAAAAGATTGTCACGTTTCAAGACACTATTGATTGTTATCTTTAGTTTTATTGAGATTACTATCAACAAATATCATTATCATATCGGTATCATTCTTTGTTATATGTTACGTTGTGGACCTATATTTATATCAAAATAATTTTCGGCAGTCGTATATCGAACAGTTAATACATAACATGAAATTGAACTTTCTTTACTATTTTAATTTTTACAACTATAGTCGTATAAGGAGGTGTAACGCTTAAGAACAAATTTATTGTAGAAGTGATGTATACGGCCTTCAAATTTCCCGCTTATGCCTTAATTTTACGTAACACATTAATAATGTTAGAAAATCCCATAAAAAGTAATGGCAAAACAACGGAAATAAAATGCAATTTCACGGAATAAAAATAGGTTTTACTTGTACCACGCCCACTAAGTAATATAGTGGTCACCATTAAAACAGGTTAGTTACACCTAAACAACGGGGCGGCTATTATAATTATGCCGGACGAAATTCCTCTTATCACGCTCATATTTCACCCGACGGTCTAGAATTACTCATGAATAGAAAATTAAGGCTTCGAACGAAATAAAAATAAGATGGGCTTACTTCCTTTCATCAAGTTAAGGCACTAAATAAAACAATTGTTTCTTAAGCAAGAGCGGGATATGCCTTATTTATTTTTTATTAATTATCCATAGAAGTATAGTTTGTAAGTTTTAAGTGACTCAGAGTAAGAATTATCAGACAATGAAACCGTTTTACAACTGCTAAGTTGAAACAAGCGAAAACATTGGAATCGGTGTTCCGGTGCTAATTTCTGAACCGAACGATCTCCAAAACGATACATAATCGAGTTGAGTACGGGCTCCAGAACGCCTTATTGCTTCAGAGATTTATTTTGGAACGAGTAAACTTTTGTAACGATAAAATTCAGATATCGTTCATCCTCTGAAGATTTTTTTATGCGATAGTTAGGCAAACGAGCATACAGTTCGCTTATGCTTTGCGATTTCTGTCGCCCATGGATACAACCAAAATCAGTAGATCTAGAAGACGCGACCTTAAGGCCTTAGTCATTTTAAATATTTTTCTTTTTTTGGAGTTGTAACGTTTTTTGCTGCCGGCCTTAGTTATTCTTATTTCGAGTATTCGGAAATTCATGGACTTAAATCGAAACGCGCACAGTACTTCACGACTTTTCCATCTATGTCTGCATGTATCAGATGTGAATTTTTACCGATGAAGATATCGTATCTGTTCTGAAATTTACTATAAATTATATCTGTATTGTCGTACATTTATAATTGTCTCTAAATTATCTTAATAATTCCTGGCTCTATTTTCTCTCAGATGTGATTATATATTTGGTTCGAGAATCACATGCAATGCGTCCGTGGCTATGGAATAAGTTTTCTGTAAATAATCAACTTAGCCAAAAGTAGCCATCATAGCCAACTATTCCTTCCCCCAATTATATAAAGGGTGCATTTTCATTCACCTACTCACCAAAATTGAAATTTATTCCGATCAGAAATTCTTAGAACCCTCCTACTTCTAAAAGATCCCAAAGAAATCCGTATTGACAGAAGGGATGGTATATTTTCGTGTATCGTCAATGCCATGTCATACTAATGTGTGAAATAATATTTCGAGATAGAGCCTAAGGCGACTATATAGGGGTAGCAATCCACTGTTGTGTAATTCAATTTACTACACACCCCGGGGTAAGAAAAATGTATGCGCTGATGTATAATTTATGATATACATGTAGGCAAGAACCTATTTTTGATTCAGTACTAAAAAGTCCTACCTTCTTTTCCCAGAGAGAAGAAATAAACACTGTATACCTTGTTGGGTTATGGTTTCTGTAGGTTTTTAAGCTATTATTTCATAGGCTTATATTGAATTATTAAATGATTAATGATAATTGATCTGCCATCAAGTGATGATTATAAAATCAATAAATATCCAGACGTTTATAAGGTAATCATTTTTCTCAATTTAATTTCTGTTATTTACACTTTTCCAACTTGTCTTAAGCCTCAAGACAAATTGATACAAATAAAGTACTATTAAAAATAAAAGGTTTTTTTATTAGATTATTGATTTTTAGATAAAAAGTAATTGCGGTTCCGAATCCATATTTTATCAGATCATTAGGGACGAAACGAACGCCAAAGACAATAGAATCCGATCGGTCGTAAGACAACCATAAACAAGGCGACATCGACGTCAATGTCCACAGATAAGAAAACGATTCAAATGAGAATTTTCTCTACTTAAACTGTGAAATTTATAGCACAATTCCTTAAAATGATAGCGAGATTAGCTTGTCCTTTCAAATAAGATTCGAATAGAAATTCTTGAAGATATATCCGTATTGGCACAAAAGAATTGGCGCGATATCGCACGCTGTCATGTGTCGGCCATGTTGGTTTCCACCAAACGTTCTGAAATCGAACATCACTCGGGGGACGTCTTCGGATTCCTGCAATTCAAAATTCAACTTCGAACGTTTGTATTCTCTGCGTTTTGAAATATATTTTAAAAATGCTCTTATTTTGTATCTACACATTTTTTTATTAGATCTATTTCTTATATATTCTGTTTTATTGTTAAAAACTGAGCTGCTTTCTGAAAAATATATATTTGTTTTGCTTATCACTTACACTCAAGCTACTGTAAAAAAGATTTAGAGGTGCAGTGATAATTCAATGTGCATACCACTCTTCCTCAGAGGCAAGTTCTAAATAAGAATATTATCGTTTATGTAATATATAAACGGTACTTTAAAAATGCATATTAGCGTGAAGACATCAAAACCTTCACGATAATTTTCGTTTTTTGAATAGCGTGTTAATGTAAAGGTAATAGGGGAATTAAATATTTATATGGCAACATAACGATGTTCCTTATTCATGTAATAAAGACACATTCTTTTAACTGTAAAATACTTGATTATAATTCTATTCCTTTTTTATATTTACTAGCTAAAACTTACATTCATTATATTGTATTTTATTTTAGACAACGTTAACTTATTTTAAAGCTTTTCTTATTTGTTTTTAGGCACTTCTAGTCTACCAAAAATTATAGAAACTTTCATTATTATAGCATAAATGAATATTAATATTTAAATATTTATTCTAGACTAACTTCAGCCAGGGAATTCACTCGTGTTAATTTCGATTTTTAAACCTTAGGTTACATTATTGGATATTTAATAAGGAGGCCTAATTTAAAAAAAAATGTAATATAGCCTAAAGCCTTCCTTGATGTACCTACCGTACCTAAATGTAATATAGCCTAAAGCCTTCCTATCCAACACTGAAAGAATTTTTCAAATTGGACCACCGGTTTGGACGATTGGCGCGTTTAAACAAACAAACAAACAAACTCTTCATATTAAATATAGATAGGTATCTAGAACGTCAGCGATCATACAGTTTTAATGAAAAAATATCTTAGGTTTAAAATAATCACTTCATGAATGTAAAACATGTAATATTTGACTTTGTTTGATATTCAAATTTCCCCAACCTCGATTTAAAATCAAAACAATGATATTAAGCAACATTCCTTTCTCGTGTTACGTTCGCGTGACACGAGTGAATAAAAAATTTACCAGTGAATTTGATACAACACTGCTTAACCATCTAAGGTTCTCCACAAACACACACACTTTATTGGTTTGGTAATTTTGATTTTACAGTTACGAGCGTTTTTGTTATTTACATGTAATCATTTGTTTTGGAATCTAATGAAATAGATGAAAACATTTCTAAAATGCTAGCGATTTAAAAAAAATATTCTTTCAATTTAAGTTTATGCCACAATGTACTTCAATTCTGAAGTAAAATACTTGTTAATATCGCTAGCTTACGCTCGCGGCTTCAAACACATCTAAGCAAACATTTCTGGCTGTCAATTATTTTTGGATAAATTCATGGAATGTACAGACACGCGGTTTCTACTGATTTAACATATGTATAGATAACATTAACTTTAAAATAAATGGCTATTTTTTAAGGCTTTTGGAGCCAACGACCGTAACCTTTTATTTTTTTATGTAACTCTATCTAACCGATATGGTTATTTTATTTTTAGAACGGTTCTCGTTCTTTTTGTTATTTTTAACGCTCAACGCTTAAATATAAGCAATATAAGTTTAGCATGTCTGTCTGTAGCACTCTTTAACGAATCGTCCGATTTAGATACCCGTTTTTATATGGAAAGCTGACGGAAACACAAAAATTCTTAGCTTAATTAAGAAGACTTATTCAGAAATTTGAGCATTTTATTGAGTAAATTGCATAAACTTTTTATTGAAATTAGATAAATATCATCATTAATAAAATACTTGATTATTATACTGATTTAAACGTTGCAACTTAAAGATACTTAAGCAGTGGAGTGAAGAATAAAATTGCCTTTGGCCGACTTTAACTTGAGCTTTCGAAGAAACTTTTCTAATTGATAGCGTATTTGCGCAGACTGTGAACATAAACGAATGTACTTTATCTTAAGGAACAATATTACGTTAGATGCATTTATCACTTCCACGAATAATAGTTATTATTTTATTTTTGCGGACCTTATTGCCTATTCTATTGCCGTTCATCTGTACTAATATAATAAAGCTGAAGACTTTGTTTGAACGCTCTAAGGTTGGTAACCGCTGGTCCGATTTGAAAAATTATTTCAATCGATAATCCATTTATGGAGGACGGCTATAAGCTATATTATAATTACAATAAAATAGGGAGCCTTACTGAAGGTCCAATAATGCAACTCAAGGTGTAAAAATCTAAATAAACACTAGCAGAAGCTAATGAGCTATATATTAAAACGTGAAGCAAAACTTTTTACCCTTCATTATGAAAATTGTATGGACGAAGAAGTATTTTCACACGTATATAGTTTATATAACGAAGAAGAAGGAGTGCAGATTGCTAATAATTTTTTTAAAATTATACAAAAAATACATTAAATCAAAAAAAAATTACACACACAACATTGGATTTGATGCACACATGCCTATATACCTACTCTTTAGTTTAATCTTCAAACTTTGAATTTAAATTAAATATGATTGAATTACGACCACTACTCTATTAATGTACGTAGATTATATAGATATTATTTAATTTATTTGTTCTCTAAATCCTAATTCCAATAGAATTAGTATCGTTTACAAGGTTGAATCCGCCGATAATATTAATTGCTACAACACTAAATTTGCAATATAAATCCAATTATATCAAGACCGTTAAGCTGATATCCATCATACAAAATAAGGGTCTGAATACATTAGCAGTGTTCAAAAGCTTAACTCCAGAATTGCGCGTTGACCCAAAGCGATGACTACTATTATTGGATTTTTACGTAAATTTCCCTTTTGTTAGGCTCATTTGCTGGGTTATAGATGATAATGTAACTCAAGAGGGGATTCAATTTTGTTACAGACAGTACTATCTCCAAATAATAACCTTAATTTAATCTATGAATGTTTATTTTGGTTTTGATTATACAGATTGAGGAAATTTCGAGTGCACGATACATAAGTTAATAGTCTCCATTTCAGTAATATGTTATAATAGTTACTATAGAATAAACTATATGCTTATCTTAAATAAATGGAGTAGCAAGAAAACATTTGTAAATAATAATGGAAAGTTTAAATTTACAAATTAAAGAGTTAATTTGATATCGAACCCACGACTGAACAATAATGTCTTCTTTAATAAATTTAAATCAAAAACTAATTAAAAAGTTACATAACTTTCTTAATTACTTGTACATTTATTTTAAAATGATCGAAAAAAAGAACTTTAAAAGTGTTTATATTTTATCAAAAAAGGTTGTTTGTAACGAAAAAATATAGTCTGTTTATTGGAATAGATTATTTCAATTTTATTTTGTGCCAGCATTAATAGTTTTATGATTATACGCTCTTCATGGAAGATTTTTACTCTCACGCAAGGAATCTTTTATAATCTGCGCTCAAGATGGCGATGACGTCCACATTCCCGCCTTGCCATTTCGCGCCATTTGTCGCTGGTCACGACATTGCCTCAAGATTTACTCACATGCCACAGTATATGGATAAGTAGCTGCTTAACTTGGAAATAACGAGGATATAACTTGAATATATTTGTCTATCTTAAACAATGTACATTAACAGTTTACAATTTCAGACGTTTCTTTTATTATTTGAGAGACAAATTATTTCGCAGAGCAATTGTCATCTGTATTTTATTTAGAAACTACTTTCTTGCACTTGGTCAGCCTATAATTCTTTTAATTTTATACTATGGTGTCATTTGAAATCACTATACTAATTTAAGTATAATATCAATAAATTTACAAATTAAAATCTTAAAATTTATATCTGTTTAACCATAGTATAACGTTATGTCTTTATTCCATATTATTAAACTGGTATATCCAACAATGTCGCCATCAGAACCGCCTCAGGCAATGCGAAATCGCAACTTATCATTCAGATTATAGATGCAGCGTAACGGTGAGGTAGCCACCTCTTATTATCCTATGCTCGAGACACATTTGGTGTGAAAATGGGATATAATTTTGGGGAAATAATCAAGAACCGGTTCGCGTGCCCAGTGGGCATTAGCGGGGCCCTACCCAGCATGTTAATGTTGCCAGGTACCTTGTAATGAGCCGGGGAAAATTGTGTAGCTATAAAAATAATTGTGTTCTACCCTCCGGTTCTTATGGTCTTCGATTAGTCTGAGACTACATTATGGTGCTTGCAAACTGTTTTTTCCTTTATGCTTATTTTTTATAATGTTACGAAATTATTACATGTCGTGCTACGGGTCATCTAAATATTTCGTTTATTTTTGTATTTATTATATATTTTTATTACAAATATAGATCTGTGCTACGTTATTAGTATTATCAATTTTTATTTAAAAACTAATAGAATTAACTTATGTGATATGAGAAAAAATATCGATTACCTACATGTTTATTTAAGAAAATGAATAATCTAATAGACACAGAATGTGACTGGCTCTGTAATGAACTTACAAAAAATATAATCAGGACTAGTAGATATGTATGATAACAACAAAAATAAAAAAAACCCATAGTTTATTACTGACTCTTCGATTTTTACACCTTGATTTACATTATTGGACTTTTAGTAAGGATCCCTAATTTTTTTTATAAATTATATAGCCTTTGTTTAGCGGAGATAGTGTAGCTTCCTAACAGTCAAAGAATTTTTCAAATCAATTAAGTAATTTTGTTCCTATTTAATGCAAATAAACAAACAAAGAACAATCAAATATTTCCTCTTTATAATATTAAGGTTTTACATAATATTAAAGGAATAAAAGGGAAAATGTGTAAAATATGCCAATTAAGACTGGATTGAATTATGTTCGTTATAAGACATTTTGACGTCAAACCAAGTTTACTTTATGCGATGTCGTACAAAAGAAAGAAATATAACAAGATGGTATTATTTATTCATGTTTACAAAAATGTTTGCTGACGAAGCTTATACAAATACTATTCGTATACAATTCATAACTAAATTAATTTGTATTTTCTTCTCGTAGTTTTACGGAAACTTTATCGAATCGTTTATCTTGTAACAACGTCTATGATAGTCTTATAAAAATGCATATCGCTAAAGTATACAAGTTTAGAGGTCACCTAGATAAACCTATTGATTGAAGAGCTTTTTATATATCGGATAACGCCGAGTCTTGTAGAAAAATATTTTTAAAGTCTATTTTTTAAAGTTCTGAAATATATTTTGCTTTAGCAGAATCTCGTTAAGTTTTCGTCAATACTCATCTAAATTGAACATGCGAGGTATATTCGGCAGAAGTGATAATTATTTCGTGGTAAAAAATAATATTAAAAACTTGTGAGGGTTCTGTAGCCTAGCGGTTGGATAAAGCAACCGCGACGCTAGAGCATCGGGTTCGAGTCCTGGTCGGAACGCAGTTGCATTTAAAAACAGGTAATTTGTGTTCTGCCTTAGGTACGGGCTCATTGTGGTCGGACGAATGTCAAAAACACAGGCATTTCGAGTATTAGATGTGGTGGGAGGAACTCCTAATAATTTTTAAGTTTCCTCCGGGTCACGTACCACCGTTCATAGATAGAAAAGTCGTGAAGTGCTATGCGCGTTCCAAAATCAGTCTATGAATTTTCGAATACTCAAATTAAAAATAAAATAGGGCCATAAGGTTGGCAACGCGTCTTCTAGATCTACTGATCTTGGAGGTGTCCATGGGTGACAGGAATCGCTTAATATAAGTGAACCATGCACTCATTTTTTTTTGCATCGCATAAATAAGGGACCCCTAAAAAGGTCATTAATTTAATATAATCCATAAATGGACTCGTATTACGACAGCAGTACTCCGAGGCACCGCTAAACTTCTACTTCGATTTATGTGTTTGCTTACCGAGTTGACTTTTACGTTCAATACTCAGTCTTTGGAGAGCGTTCGAGCTATTTTCGGTTGTTTATTTGGTTGATTGTTTTCTGAATTTACTGTGCGTTTGACGGTGTGCAGGCCTGTTTGTTATCGCTTGTCGGATGCGGATGGACGTAAACCAAATGATTTTTAGTATCTGCTATTGGGTTTACCTATTTGTCAATAGAAGCGATTTTAACATGTGATTAATCTTATCTTTAACCTCTAAGAGAGAAGAGGTGCTATAATTTAGACGTACTTAAGGCATCGTAGCTTCTAAAGGCATATGCCGATATTAATAGGGTTTTTTTTCAACCTGATACGATCGAGATGCTACTTGCCTATGGTTTCTTCATTTTTTATAGATAGATTCAAAGTTTAAAAAGCTCGGTTGTCTTAATAGCTTTATTTAGAAAATGAATGAGAATTTCTTTAGAAAACCTAAATTAAATAACTGCTAATAATCTGAGAAGAAATTTTCATCTAAAACTTAATTAAACCTATTGTATATACATATTTATTTTCATTCCAAAAGCGTTCTTAACTTCGCATCTATTATATAATAATTATAGTTTAACTCTCGTCGCTTAATATTAATATCTTGTACACACAGCCTAATTGAACAATATAATTACAAATTTAAAACACAATATAATATAATTTGCTCACTAAGCAACAGATTTGATTAAATCTCTAATAACTCATGCAAAATAAAACTTAATTACGTCGTATTAAGATTAAATTTACGATGGCAGCTAGGGTTGGCGGAACGAATATGACAAATGATGGCTGTTATTTCTTTGATGTCGCTTTGACAAGAAGGTAATTAAAGTTAAGAAAGTTTGAGATGTACGGACTGGCGAGTCCGGGCGTGACCATATAGTATGGACATTGCAAATTTACTCTCAATGAAGATTTATTTGACATGGACGATACAATTGTACATTAAAGTAGCGATATTTCTCATTTCCGTTTGCTTATATTCATGATTATGCGTAAGATGACAAAATAAAACATTTAGTAACAAACGGAATTTCATTGGCTTTTACGATTTTGAACGGGACCCAAATTAATTTTCTAAAACGTTGAGGGCACGCTCTGACTTCAGCTATCTGCCTAAACCCCACAACATTTGGTCTAACTGTTTGGGAAGTTAAAAAATACAGTCAGATTAACAGTTATAAGTACATAGCAATTAATAATAAACATTTATGTACATACAAAAAGTTGTTTTTTTCTTTGAGAAACAGTCAAATTAATTATATTTATCAGTATTTAGAGTGTTGAATGTGGTAGGAGGACCTCCTAATATATTTTAAGTACTGTCCGGGACACGTACCACCGTTTGTAGATAGAAAAGTCGTGGAGTGCTTTACGCGTTTCGATTTCAGTCTATGAATTTCCAAATACTCGAAATAAAAATAAAATAAGGCCGTAAAGTTGGCAACGCGTCTTCTAGATCTACTGATCTTGGAGGTTCCCATGGGCGACAGAAATCGCTTAATAAAAGTAAACTGTGTGCTCGTTTACCTTCCTATCGCATAAAAAATATAGATTAGGTATCTATAATGCCGAATACCTTATATACCTAACATAATCTAAACTTTAGTAAATAATAGCCGCCCCAACTTCCCTAAGTTGTTAAAAAGCTGGGTAACGATGACTATGTAATAATTTTTCGTATTATATACTTGAATGAATATAATACAGAGGGCAGATTATATTTCGCCAATCATAGACAGACTGTTCAGTGTTCATTAATCACAAGAGTAATACTCAATATTAATTGGATGAAAGTAGAGGAATTATTATTGAGAAATCTATCGCCATTAATGAAATTGAAAAGTCCTAATGAAAAGGTAACTTTTTTATCTGAATACTAATAAAACAGGCTTTTGTTAGGCACGATGTAGCGGTATGTGTTCCACCTAGGTTACAATTTCGAAACCTACTTTAATATATTTGTATTAAACTAGCGGTGTCCCGCGATTTCGCCCGCGTCACGATATCTTTACAAATCATAGCCTATATGATTTATATTTCTAAAAACTTTCATTAAAATCCGTTCAACAGTTTTCTTGTGAAAGATATTTTTTGTATATGTCAGAGAACATATTCTCAGAAGCGGTGTGCCTAGTTTGTAAGTTTTAGCACGAGCATACAGTTCGCCTATAGTAAGCGGTATCTGTTGCCCATGGACACCTCCAAGATCAGTAAATCTAGAAGACGCGTTGCCAACCTTTGAGCCTTAGCCACAGTAAATCATGCGTAATTTTTAGTGACGTTCTGCTGCCGGCCTTATTTATTTTTATTTCGGGTATTTGATAATTCATAGAATGAAATCGAAACGCACATAGCACTTCCCGCCTTATCCATCTACGAATAATAATAATATAATTAAGTTTAGCTATAAGATTTATTTTACAAAATGTCCTTTTTATTAAAGTAAGACAATCGCTTACGTGAAATAGGCGGTAAGTTCGAGTTTATGATTAAATGTGTCAGAAATAATAATCAAATCTAAAATAACATTTCAAACAACAATTGAAACTAAATCCCTACCGTGTAATACCGACGCGGTCTTAACGACCCGTCTACCAGAATTTGCAATAACCGTAATAAATTACAATCCAATCCAAGTTGGTCTAATAAGACGCGCCGAGGATTTCGTTGGCGCCTCGGGTCCAGATTCCACGATGCAGGATAATCATTAATTTAATGATAACTTTGGATACACTTCTGGTTATATTAATTACGATGTCACGACTGAAATCTAAATTGACATAACAATTTTATCTCTTGTATGTTTCTCGTAATCTATTATCAATAATAACTATTAACTTTCACGCCGTAAGTGAAACAAAATTTACTTAACCGCTAAACAATTGTATGCGATCCGTTACAAAAAAGTCAATTAAGACATTTTACACGCACAATTTGAATACCGAGTGGAACATCCACTCGTTTTAAACAATGAAACATCTCAAAAGTACAATTACGCAAAAATTATTCACGAAAAACTCCATCAGACGAAAAATTATAGCTCTAAAACCATTACAACACATACTGTGGTGCATTGAAGCGAAGTGAAGTGTGGGGGCGAGTGAAGTGGGAGGGGGGCAGCTCAGACGGAGGGGAGTAATCCCGTAATTATCGGCTTAACTCGAGACGACATTCGCAGGTGGGTACTGCAAATGTTCAGGTGTGCTTTACGTATTTCAGGGTTATGTTGACAAATGTTGCCAGATGATAATTGATTTATGTGGGATTTGTCCGATTCGCTCTGTGTTCATTTGTAAAAACTCGAGAGCTTTCGTCAGATTAAAATGGAGAAAAGGGGTTCAGCTTTTTCGGGTGTTCGAAGGTGTATCACACTGTGATATTATACGATTTGTCATTGAAATCAGTGTTAATCTAACTTTCAATTTCACATACAATTTTTGGTGTCAAATATATTATAGCATTTTTTATCATATATAAGAATCTCACGTGGAACGTAGATAAATCTAATTAATTTACCAAAATGTAACTAATAATTATATCTATATTAATTTCGTTTTGAATATCATCAAAGTATGTCGAAATATTTAATGTTAACAAATACGTATTATAAATAGAATTTGTGATTTTAGCGTCCGGTGTAGCACGGTACAGCCTTTCAAACTTCATTCTAAAAGCCTTTTGTTTTGCTTCAGCTAATGGAAACTAACGTAAATTCGCCGTGGTTTAAATGACCCGAGGATTTTATTCGTTACTAAGTAAAGCGCAAATGAAGGTTAAGTAAAACTGTGTTATTTAATTTGGAATAATATTTATTCGCTTATCGTTCTTCGTTACTCTCAATTTATGTCCAAAAAGTAAACCTTCTTACAACCGGATAAAGGTTTTTACACTATACTTCTGCCAGCGGCTTCGCTGGTGTTCATTTCGGATTTTTACACCTTGGGTTTACATTACTGGACTTTCAGTAAGGATCCCTATTTTTTAAAAATATACCAAATAAAGTATATAGCCTTCTTCGATGAATGTACTATCCAACACTGAAAGAATTTTTCAAAACGGACTAGCGGTTCCTGAGATTAGCGAGTTCAAACAAAAGAAACTCTTCAGCTTTATAATATTAGTATAGATTTCTTAAGCAAAGATTTTGTTCATCAAAATTAAGATTTTAAAAAATTATTATTGAGAGATCATAGTGCCCAAAGTCACACCTCTCCCGATATCCAGTATATGTATACTAGTATAATATATATTTTTTTAATAAATAATTAAAGCAATACCAATTAGCATAAAACAATATGAAAATGGAATAAGTTGAACGCGAGATACTAATCCATGACTTATATAGAGTATCGATTTCGATCGGATCATTACTAGGCGCACAGCTTAAAACGATTCCCATGTAGCGTGCGGGATAACGTATGGTCTATCGAATTTTAATACCGGATTTGCCTACTCTATGGCAATATCAATCTGCGAATTAGGCAGACGATTCTAAGCCCTCAATAGATCGTGAAAGGTTCTATATTGGTCTGAATTTTATTAGCTAGGTATACCACTTCGGAATGAGATGTTTTATTAGAATAGAATATAATATTAGATCGGATTGAGTTAGGGTATAGATAAGATCTAGCGATAGCGAAATGAAGATAATTTGTGGAGATTTATTTCCTCAATAATCTCGAATATCTTTTAAAAGTTTTGTAATGGCCAAAGCAACAAGATCTATTGAAAAATTTGTTGATTACGTTCAATATCAATTTAAAAAACATCTCATTTCACAGTGTCGTTTTACTTCAATGGAATCCGTATAAGCAACCGCAGCATTCCGGTTTGCCTCGGATACGTTACACCCCATGTTACTCGATAGTCTGTGGCGGTTCAAAAAACAATAAAAAAAACAAGACAATATCCCCGTTTCAAGAATCCTTGGAAACATTTTGGACGTCGTCTCAATGCTTAAAGATTGTTCTAAATCTGTTGATCTCATACGCTGATTTATTAACAACTTAAAGTGTCATCCGAGTCCATTTTATATACGGGGTTAGTGTACCGGACCCCACAGCCGTTGTCCTGTGCACGTGTCTTAAATTCAAATTAATTAAATATATCATCTAGTAGACCAAATTGTAAATTAAAACCATTTCGAATCCACTTGATCACACAAAAAGTCATCAAAATTACTCCAGCTCTTAGGAGTTTAATTAAAAACACAGGCACAAAAGATTTATATGTTAAGATGATAATTATGGTTGAACTAGCTTCTGCCAGCGGCTTTGCTCAGGATAATTTTGATGTTTACGCCTTGCATTATGGAACTTTTATTAAGGATCCCAAGTTTTTTTTGAAAATATAATACAGCCTTTCTCGATAAATGTACTATCCAACACTGAAAGAATTTTTCAAATCGGACCTCTAATCGGTTCAAACAAACAAACTCTTCAGCTTTATATTATTAGTATAGATCGTATAGACAATAGCACTAAAAGTCACACACTGACCCACAAAGCCATTTTCGACAATTAGCGAATCTAGAATAGTTTACCGAGGAATATAAGCAAGTTTTAATCCAGATGGGTTTGTTCGAAACATTGCTTTTGAGATATCTATATAGATATTTCAATAATGCTTTTTCTTTGGCATCAAACTTATGTTACATGGACGTATCCTTACGTAACCTTAAAAGAGGCTTTTCGCAAAATTCCATCGCATTTATTTTCTCAGGATTATTTTACTTGAAGGCGACTGGTCTCAATGACCGCAACTAAGTTCTCAAGTTACAAGTACGTCACTTTGCACTATGTACTTGAGATTTTGAACATTCGCCCCTTCAAACGACCGCTTCTAAGAAATACAAAAATCTTTCTATGTTACAAGTGTGGGTGAGATCTGAATTCAATTTCGTTAAATGTATTCTTTAAGAAATATTTTGACAAAAATATTAGTTATTTATAGAAGCTTAAAAGCTTTTAATATGCACACATTGACGCTTATTTATTTTATTTGTAAATAAATCTATGAGCTTTAATAAACTATAATCAAACCTTTAAAATGAATTTTAAACTATTCTCAAAATTAATGTATGTTCACGATAATATTATAATTTGAATTCTTTTATCTGATTTGATGATAAAACCAGGAGCTTAAATCTTTATTAAATTTTGTTTCTATGTTTAAAGTACAGTATATCTTAAAGTTACTATTATTAAAACGTTGAGAGTACATTATTGACTACTTAACTAACTTCTCATCAAGTGAGTCATACGTGACGATACCCTTGGAAATAAAGAACACGTAGAACATCTAAAAATGAAAATATCAATAACCGTCACACCCCTGCTGATTCGACAAAATGATATAGCCACGAAAACTTGTGAAATATCATATAAGTGGGATATTTATGAACCCCATTGGGGTCTCCGGATCCCAAGATATTTAGCACTTAAAAAATAATTCCGTCATCTCACGAAATAAGTTTAGCGAGGGTTGAAACTTGAAACCACAATGTATTGTTGTACTTGCGCCAAGTTTTCCCCAGACATTTTTAACTAACTTGCAAAAGGGGCAATTATGTTTTGGTCTATTCCATACTGACAATATTCATTTTTAGTGCGGACTTTTAAAATGGTACAGATTTGATTCTTTTTGTTATATTAACAAATATCTTACTAGTAGAATTATAATTCTTGAGTACGCTAAAATTGTATTCAGGAATTGTGTAATTGTTTTATTAGATTGAAGATTTGTGCAAAATTCATCAAAGTCGGCTAGGCTCATATGAAAATATCATGGCACTTGCAATGAAAATAGACGAATTGCTTAACAACCAAACGACAAGTCGCCAAAGATATCTTAACGTAATATAACCTCATCTAACCTTAAAAATAGGCAATTGAATGTTTGGAGTGCACTCATACGAAATTGTAGGCAAGACACGTCAGCCCCGATTGAGGATAAAATCTTATTTGACAGGCCCCACCAATTTTCACCCTAACCTCCTTCACACTTCACGCTTCTACTATAATATACGTTATATTAGTGTGGATATGATGTATATAGGATAAGCCTTCAAATTGTTTAAAGTAATAAAGGTGTTTTCTCTCGATAATATACTGTATGCATACAAATAATCAATCAGTAAGAATCGCGTATATGTATATTCAATGAATTTAACCAAGAATTATAGAATAGACAAGAACAAAACGACAAAATCGACGTTATTGAGAGCAAAGTGGCGGGCAAAAGTTAGTACAGTAATATATAGTATACATAGACGTGATTTTAGTTTGTCTAGTTATTTTAATATTTATGATACGTTTATTAATAAGTAACATATATTAGAAAATCCCGATGTTACTGCTATTCGTATAGCTATTTTCAATGTACTTGCCACAAATATTTGATAAGCTTTTTTACTATTGAAAAATACTAATCGTAATATATAAGCATAATAATAATTTGGGTTTTTGTTATTATATCTAAAACGAAGATTTCTATTCCATATACACTTAGAGTACATCTCACACACTAAAAAGATGTCTTAAATTTTGTTGTTCGTTTGAATATATAGATATTATTTTATCAACTTCTAGCTCTCCGGCTGTACCTACCAAGGCAAATCTATGTTCGAACATCCCTGACCAAAAGCCCCGACTCCAGTCAACTTAAATCCCGATAATCAAAGAAAAGAAAAATGTTACTTATTCGGGAAGCTACTTCATACAAAACGTGACCGTGGGGTGCATACACGTTGAAACTGTTAAAAAAGCTCCCCTAAGGGCCATTCTGCTCCCCCGCCGAACCTTACCGTTGTGATTTCTCCTTAAAATCAATTGTGAATCTTAACACAATGTGCCAGCGCTCCAATTTGTTTGTATTACGTTTTTATCTCAATTAGATAGAAGTGCATTCTGCCGTGATAATCGTGTTTGATAAGAGATTTTGAATGTAAGAAATCTTTTTAGGTGAGCATTTAAAAGGCAAAAATACCTGGACGAGGACTATATTCCAAAAAAATTCCAAAACGCGACTTTGTTTAATGTTGGGATCTTTTCACAATAGTAAAAATTATCTATATATATAAAAGAAAGTCGTGTTAATTACACTACTTATAACTCTAGATCGGCTGAACCGATTTGATTGAAATTTGGGAGAGAGTTAGCTTAGGACCAAGAGACGAACGTAGGATACTTTTTATCACTTTTTTTATTTATTAAAATATTTGATTTTTTATTTATATTTAGTATACTACTTAAAAATTTAACTTGATAAAATCCAAAAATCTGCTCATTTTTTGCCTCTAAGGCAGGAGAAAGTTCGTCGGGTTAGCTAGTTTATAATATAATTTTCATTTTTAACAAATATATCTGTCC
>JAOSYY010000013.1:8563743-8577661 GCA_025727935.1 Hebomoia glaucippe | reverse complement strand
TACCAAAGAGAAAACGATATTGCAAATTGTTAAGAATATATGTAAGCACTACTTTTATTCTTAACTAGCTTCTGCCAGCGAATTCACTCGCGTTCATTTTGATTTTTACACCTTGGGTTACAATATTGAAATCTTTACTAAAATATACCTAAAACAGCTTATAGACTTCTACAATAAATGTAATATCCAAGACTGAAAGAATTTTTTATATCGGACCAGCGGTTCCTGAGATTGACGCGTTTAAACCAACAAAAATCTTCAGCTTTATAATATTAGTATAGATAACCTATATTCTAAGTAACGCGAAAGCCTTGGGATACTTTAATAGAGTGAATTGTAGCATTATTCAATTTCGAAACAATTTTTGTAGAATAGGGCATGAAATAATTTACATTTTGAATAACAATGACATAACAAAACAAGATATTTAACCAGCAGTTATTTCAAATGAATTCCTTAATAATAAAGTATCGGAAATATCGGAGTATTGGAAAGTCGTCCTTTCCTTTTCCATTTCGGGGGGCACTTAAACTTATAACTCCTAAACTATTTGACAAAAACTCTAATTAAAAGAGAAAACTTACAGGTCTATCAGTTCGTGTGCTGGAAGTAAAGAATGTAGAAGACGAAACTTTCCCATCCGTCATAGCCCAAGAACAGTGGAAGGCTTCAGAAGACACTATTACCATCCCAAAAGCTGCTCTACTAGGTATTTTTCAACTTTTTTACTCTAACTACTTTTAAATAAAACGCGTCTTGATGTTAACATCTACACAATATTTTATATAAAATTTCCTGTATTTATTGTATCTTATTTTAATAAAATTATGCTTGCCATATTTTGTTACATGTATTTTGACTGCTGTCATTTGACTGTAATATAATCTTTAATTTTACAATTCCAGAAAATCATCAAGTAGATCTAGTAAGGATAGTCTTCTTCGCCTTCGACCGCTTAGAAGAGATTCTTCCGCCAACGTTCGGGAAATCCCCACAATTCGCTGCGTACACATCCGACCCTTCGTCATCCGTTAGCATTAACTCGGAAAAAGAGAAGAAAAATATTACAAGAGTTTTGAATTCCAAAGTAAGTTTTAGTGAATAAAAATCATTACATTATTACAAGTTAAATTTTTTCGTTTATAGGCTGCATCAAAAAGTTATTTCGCGCCACCTCCTTCTTATTTTCTTAGTGATAGCGATATTTCATAAAAATGTTTTATCTGCTTTATATTTTAATATGTTGATCACCTATTAATTAACGTGGCATTTATCTAAAAGAGCCACCTTCCAGAATTGATAACAAAAAAGTAACTATTTTATTACAGGTAATATCTGCTAGTTTGGGTAATGGTCGTCATATACAATTGTCGCAAATGGTACGTCTTACAATGAAGCATTTGAAGACAGAAAACGTCACGAATCCAGCCTGCGTGTTCTGGGACTACACTTTGCAGTAAGAATTATTTTAAACATCTTCTTTTATAGAGCGTTAAGTTTTTTTGTTTATAAACGCCGAAATAGGTAGGAATAAAACACTAGAGACATTGTAATATTTTATAACTAAACTATCGTTTTATTGTAAATATTAACCAACATTTCAGTTCGCTTTATCCTCAATGAAGCACGTCGAATTGCCCTTCGAAAAAGTCATTGCGTATAGTTTGGGAAATCGTACATATAATAATGAGTTACTAAAGCTAAAAACAATATATTTTCCACAGTGGCTGGTCACCAGAAGGTTGCGAAGTGGAATGGTCGAACTTAACACACACCGGCTGTGCCTGTTCACACCTCACGAACTTCGCTATCCTTATGGACGTTCACGGTGTTTCTATTGGCGCTAAACACGTGATGGCATTACGACTCTTAACGCTGATTGGCTGCGCGATATCAGCTGTTGCTCTATTGGCTGCCATTTTGGTATTCCAGTGCTTTAGGAATATGAAGGTATTTTACATTTTAGTCTATTACATAATAACCATTAACTCTTAAAAGAGTTGAGTATAAATATTTTTTTTTATTTTTCAGTCTGATCGTGTTCTTATCCATAAGAATCTGTGTGTATGTCTGTTGATTGCCGAAGTGGTGTTCATGTGCGGAATCGATCAGACACAGGATAGAATTCTTTGTGGAGTTATAGCCGGACTTTTGCATTACTTCTTTTTGGCTGCCTTTGCTTGGATGTTTTTGGAAGGTGAGCTAATAAATTATTAACTATATGTATTTATGGACATATTTTTCTTTCCCTTTATACATAACTCTATAAAATAATGTATCAAATATCATACTTATGAATAATTTTTTAAGTCAAAGTTGCGCTAACTGGTCTGATCGAGTTTAAAGATATCGCTCATATAAGACCTAGCATGTTTGTTAGAAAAGAAAAGAAACTACAAATGCTCTAGATATGTGTAATTCATAAGTTATATATTTAATTAATAACTGTCTTTTAAAGGTTTCCACCTCTACGCAATGTTAGTGGAAGTATTCGAGCCAGAACGCGCGCGTGCCCGTTGGTACTGCGTGGGCGCTTACCTTGCGCCCGCACTGGTTGTACTAGCATCCGCAGCCGCTTACCCGCCTGGCTACGGCACGCCCTCACATTGCTGGCTTTCCACTGATCGCTACTTCATTGTCAGCTTCGTGGGACCCGTAGCATTAGTGCTTGTAGTAAGTACTTTTCTTCGACGTATCATAACCGACTATATGTTATATACTTAAGCTTCCAATTACAAGAATACGACGTATAAAAAAATAATCTATTCTTCACTACACAAAAGGCTATAATCATTAATCATACTTGCCATCATATTTTTTTTATGGAAAATGTTTAATGTCTCTAAATTATAAAGAACATAAGTTTTAAGTTTTCATTTTCCAGCAGAGACATGTGTTTTTTAAATTGTATATCTTTAACATCAATCTTAATATAGATTATTAATAAAGCGTTTTTCTTTCATCTTTCAGGCAAATTGGATTTGCTTAAGCATGGTTATCTATATGATGTGCCATCACTCCACGGTTTCAATCAAAGCTAAAGAAAATTCCAAATTATATAAAATAAGGTAATATTTTATTTATTAATAAAATGGATTCATATAACTAATGTTATATACGAAATGAATTAAAAATTATATTTTTTGTAATCCATCTCGAAGGACCGATATTTACAATTTTTTTATACTATATAGGCGCAAACGGGCATACATTTAGAAATGTAGATAATAAATTTAGGTGTATTTTTAATATAAATGATTTTTTTTTCAGGGTGTGGTTGAATAGTTCAGTAGTGCTGGCGTTCTTGCTGGGCTTGACATGGACTTTTGGGCTGCTCTACATAAACGAGCAAAGTGTGGGCGTAGCCTACGCTTTCACCATACTCAACTCCCTACAAGGCCTTTTCATCTTTGTATTCCACTGCTTGCAAAACGAAATTGTAAGTACCTCAATTACAAAATTATTAATCTTTCCTATTTAGCGTTATAGTGCACAAAATATTTCGTCGCGATAGCTACATTCTTCATTTAAACAAATGCATAATCTTTGATTTTAAATGTTTCTAGTTCCAAAAAGAATGCGCCCGTCTCGTCCGCCGGCATCCTTGGCTGTCCTGTTGTCTTCACTTCACACAGCAACCCTTAGCTCACAATGCACCAACGGCCTCTTCCTCCAACCATGTGGATACCCGCCAGGGCTCCGTAAAGAGCCGTCGTTACCACCAAAGCACTGCCCCTGACAGTGAAGATGTTGTCGACCCAAGAGACGTAACGGTAGGTTTAAAAAAATATAAAAAGTGGTGGAAACAAAACGCGTACGATATTATATAGATTTTATTTAAGACAGATTAAACATCATGCTTTCAGGTGTAAGGCTTTAGTTATTTTGTTTACACAAGTTTTACGAATTATTTAACGCGTACCTTTCTGCAACAGAGTACAGCGAGCACATCTGTATCGGCGTCCACCACAAACAATCTCGTCATCAACAATCTTAATGTTGTTGTGAACAACAATAATCATAACAACAACAATGTTATTAATAACGCCTCGGTTGCGTCCCTCGCCGCCGCCGCGGCCGCTCACAGCTATCACTCCCATAGAAACCGTAGAAATTCCCAAGATAACCAAAACTTTGGTCCTTCAAGTAATTTCGGCCCCACACTCAATGCCACAGCCGCGAATTTCGCTCACAATATTCCCGAAAGAGAACCTCCCGCCCCAATGTCTCATCTCCGGAACCCGATAAACGCCGGTAGCGGTAGATACCCTCAAGGATACAGACAAAACGTCCAACAAGGTTCGTACGCATTGTTCAAAGAGATAGGATTTTTTTAAGTAAACGAAAGAACCACCTTTAAACACCACTCCAGCTTCTTAGCTGTAACTAATGGTCTAAGACAGCTCAATTTTGTGTTTTTAACAATGTGTTCCGCTGAGTAACTAACATTTGTAGGCGGATGACGGTAAGTCGGAATTTTTTAATTTATTTCTCTTACTTCTTTACTAACAAACTAACGCTTTTCCGATAACTAACTTTAATCCGGGGTTAATATTTCAGTGGTGTGGTGGTTTAGTAGAACTTGCATCGCCTGGTCCGATTGGCTAAATAAATGAATCCTATCTCTAAAACATTGCGTATGACATCTTTCTTCACACTAAAGATACGCTATTCTTAAAATACTCTCAAACACACAATTAGTAGATAGTATGTAGTCGTATTATGTAATAAGTACATATGTATTTATATATTTCTAACTATAAAACAGAGTTACAACTTGCACCCGGATTCAAGATGGAATATACGTCCGACCGCCCCAATTTACGTCCCGAACGACGATATAAGGAGCGCTAGAACACCAACGCCTCAAAATATACCTCATAGCTCGTCCCACTCTCAGAGTATAGCGTCGATGCATAGCTACAGAAATAATATCGAAGTTCCTAACGATTACCAGAACCTTCGATCACGGTCGCCATCTTGCTATTCTAATAAGATGGCGGCGTCTATTGGCGCTAACGACTGGGCTTTAGTGGCGAATGCGGGAGGCAATGTTTGGAAGGTGAGGGGAGGGCGTAGCACTATTAGAGTGGATTAATCTACGCTTTGGTAAGATCTCGAGACTAGAAGAACTCAAGGGGATTTTGTAACTTTGCTCCATAACTTTAAGTACAGAAAATACTTCTTCGTTGTTCCAAGTGTGACTGCAGTCAAATATCCATATTTTATTATTTCTCATTTATCTTAAGATTATTCGAAACAAGTACAGATCAGGTCCTAATCTAACTACAAAAAGTTTTAGTATTTACAACATCAGATATTTGCTCTTTGAATATGTTATAAAATCTATTTTACAGGTTATTTTTATTTATATCAGTATACGGTGGAGGATTACGAGATCTTACTCAGGTGTATTGCATGAGCTAACGTTAGCGTGATTGCATGATATCACTCAGCACATATAAATAGCCCATCCCACCTCCTTCTATGGAACCATCACGATCGCCCGTAGGCTTTCAAGTTCTGACGAGTCTTGAGGATTGTCAAAATGAAATTGCGAGCATGAATGTCAATTTGACAAATGTTAAGACAAAGGTTTTTGCTCTAACATCGATTTATTCATTCATTTTCATATGTTTGTTCTTGTTGATATGATCATTATGTATATCATTATCGCCAAGTACCTTCGCATAGTCTTGACAACTCGTTTTTAGTACGATAGGATAGAATAAGTTAACGTATTAAAAGTAATGTTAATCTTTAAGTACATGAATATGCTCGGTTGTTGTTATATAGCTTTCTTTGAAAGTATTAACACCAGCTAGATTTCGCCACAGTCGCTTGACTCACATAACTGACATGATTTGTAGCATGATTCAAGTTTGGATGGTCGCACTAATGAAAATATTCCGTGGAACACACACTAGAGTTATTTAGATTTAGTTTAGATATACATACGTTTATATGTATTTGAAATGAGTTTTGTAATCTATAATTGAGCTGTCTCTTAATGTCAAAAGATATATTTACAATATCTAGTATTTAAGGATTTAAAATAAATCTATATACAAATGCAAAGATTTTGCTAAAGAACTCGCCTGAACTTCTAGCATTATGTTTAAGATATATTTTGTATTTCAGAACACTTCTTCTAAACACCATCCCGGCAATGCGTCGACCTTGCCTCACCACGAAACTTTATCACGACAATTGCAACAGAGCCACATGCACAGCCCCTACGTGGAGTGTGACGCGCCCCTCCCACCCGGCTCCCCGCGACACGCCATCAAGGACGAAGAATCCCCCCTACACTACGCTCAAGGATACCAAACCACGCGCAGCTATAACCACGACTTCAGAAACCCCCATGTTTTCATGTCCCAACACTCCCCTGGCAGTCAAGAAATGATCTTTAGGAAGCACTATAAAGACGAAAATCGACGTAAACATCATCATCATCATGGCAGCCAGAACGTCAATCACACTTACTCCGAGATCGCATCCCAACAAGGCAGGATATACCGAAGAGGCTCTGAAGAATTTCGCGTCATTCAAGATGATCCGGTTTACGAAGAAATCGAACGAAACGAGACAATGATGTCGGATATGTCAGACGATAACTCCGTGCCCGACTGCAGACAGAATCCCGGACACCACGGTTCATCTGGATCTAAATTCTTCGGTGATCATCGTCCTCTCATCTCGTACAGCCCCGGTGAAAGGCACCACCACGAGCAAGAGCACTACGCGAAGTACGGCAAATGGGACACCTTGGAAAGGTCTTATGATCCTCGTCACGCTTACGAAAGCGGCAAGTTGATGCACCAGTACCACCAGCCTCAGGAAAACATGAGGGCGCTGGCGGCCGTCCTCAACGGCGAGAACAACGTGGTCTGCCACCTGGAGCCTCACAACTCGTACGACGTCTATCCCCAGGGGGGTAACCCGAGGACTGTATCTCAACCAAGTTTTTAAATATTTTCCTATGAATCCTCAAATCTTGTTTCTATTTTTGAGTGTTAGTGACTCGGAGTGAAGTGTACAGATATAGCGAATGATTTTTCTATGAAACGTAGACATAGATTAGACACTGAGTTAAGTGATAGACCTCGTAGACACTTGCCATACCGCGGACTTTATATTTATAGAGATAGATGTAAACTTAAATTTAAATCACTTTTTCCACTGTGATCCTATTTAAATATAACGGCTCAACTTTGATTGTTGCGAACCACGTTTAATTTTATATCTTGAGATTTATTAGGGATTTGTATATACCTAGACTAGACGTGACTCCAGTGTGACCTTACTATTTCTACGTACGTATTTCGGTTCGTTTCATGGCATTTTCTATATATCCGCATTTTCTTAAAGTAGGTATAAAAACTGTGATGTTCATTTATATGCTTTAGATTAGGTTTTTATCGGACGTTCGATGTATCACTGCCATACGTGTTTATATTTTTTTGTACGTTCGTTTGATATTTCGGCAGCTTTTTTTAATTTCTCAAAAGATAATCCATCCAACCTATGTATAGACTGACACACCACTAATGTTGTGCACTCTCGGTAACTTAGAGTAGTTTTAATATTACATCTACGTAATGTAGACATCTTTTATCGCCATGAGTAAACTGTTAATTTTAATATAAATATTAAGGAATTGTTTTTTTTTTTTTAATTTAGGACGGATATAACCTGTGTATGAATTAATTTCTTGTATATTTTGGATCGAGTAAGCAATAAAACTTAGACTGAAGTATTTAAATAAATGTTTGGCTAATGTTTAACTTTAAAACAATAATTTATATACATTTTAGCGTAGCCAACATTTATGAAATACTTTCTAAAGGGGAAATATATAAGAAAAATATCGAGGGAGGTTTATATTTTGTATTTGGGTATACTAGTCTATTTCTCCCCAAGTGTAACGTAATAATTGTACATTGTCATGTGTATTTCTGTTATATATTATTTTTTTGTTTTGATTGTATTTTAATAACGTTATAATAATGTAAAGTAGGACGAACAGAATGTGTAAATAATTTAAAGTTTATATAATAAAGTGTGGCTGTTCTGTAAGGACGACCGCGAAATTGACAAACATTTTTTTTTCAAATATCAAGGGTGAATGATGTTAGGCGGAATAAACAAAAAGTTACACAACAGAAATAAAACGGGAAATATGAATTGAAAATTTATTAAAAAAACTTATGGTTAGTTAAAATTTGGAAAATTATGTTTCCGAGAAATTTGATAAAACATTCAAAAAGTCTCCTCCCTGAACCCTCTTTTTATTGTATAAAAAACATCATTCCTGATCCAAAAATCATACAGAGATCTTAAACGAAGACAGTATTTTTCCATGTTTTCCCCAAATGAGATCTAATTTTGAAAATTTCTACGCCCGACAAAGTACTTTCTAAATCCTAAAATACAAACAAAAATTAAAAAAAAAAATTAATTCATCACGACAGTATAATACGTTTTTTAACACAGGGTAGGTACGTTGACGATTTTTTATAAAAAAAATACTACATTAAGCACCACCCGCTAAGCCTAAAGAAAATATAATTTTGAACGAGATCCGAATCACATCAAAACAAGTACGTGTCAAGAAATACATCGAAATTACATAAACTACCTAGCTACTTACAATTAAATTTTGATGATGTTAGGTACTGATTGGCAATAGAATTGCCTCTATATTAAGGCACAGATATGGTTTTCACAGGCACTAATTTATTCGAAAATATTTCGATTTTAATAGCTCTAAAATTTAACCACCAGAGATTCATGATAACGAAAATATGTATTACCAAAGCCTTATATAAAACAAAGAGTTACTGCACGCATAATGTAACGATTGTAACATTCTTGGCCATTCGCCAGTATAAGGTAACAACCGACGAACCAAACAAATGAATTATCAGATCGTGCCTGCGATATAATTAATTTTCTACTTATATTTGAAAAACTTAAGAATCTAAATGTTAAGGCCTAAAATTGTAAATGCAGTTTGAGATAAAAAGTGATCGTCAAGAAATGCCACTAAGGTACTTATTTGCCATAGTTCTTTGATGGAGCTTAGCTCAAGGAAACCAGGATTTATTCACTTTGACGTGATCAAAATATATTTGACAATATGTTTAGTATCTGTATTATATTATGGTGTTATACTTCTGATATTAGAGTCTTTCTAATTTTAATTTACTTACGTTGTAACATAGACCTGGCTCCTGTCAACTAAACTCCGATCAATTTAAAAAAAAAAAATATTTAAACACATCGACAGCTAAAAGAAAATGATAAAACAGCTATGAAAAATGCTAAATATTTACAATTTAAAACACTAAGGTTATTCGGAGTGAACCAAGGATAAGTATTGAAAAATTTTATACTAAATTTTTAGGTCAATTTTTTAATGCTCAGTGAAAAGCGCTCGCCGCAGTAAAGATACACTGGTTAAAACGACATACAGGCATAGACTGTCCCGAGCATCAAAAAAGAGGCCAATACAAAATTAAAACGTCAAGTCACACAAACACACATCACAAATAGTTCGCAGTCTCATCAGATTTTATCACATCGGCGACACACGGCCCTCGGCTACTGACGACAACAGCTCCGTACGCGGAGCCATCTTGTCAGTTGCTATGAACATCCGCAACTCTCAACAACCATGCCGGGAATCGTACCGTAAATTATATTTAGATCCTGATCGAAGTACAGCATGGAAATGCTGCTCATTCGCCTAGGTGCGCAGCAGGGCCCGCCGCTGCCTTGCGGCGCCGCGAGGTGCACCAGGTGCGTGTGAGGAAACTTCTGCAGGAAGCTGTATGGACATTCCCCACTGCAGTAGTTCGCGTCGTACTGTTTTGGGGCAATGATCCAATCCCAGCCGAACTCTTCGAAGTTGACAGTTAGTGGGTATCTGCAACACCGGACTTCTTTGGAGTTCTCTGTACAGTCCATACCGATCATCCGTCGCGTCCGCTTATGAGAGTTATCTCTTAAACTTAGTTCTATATAGGGCATCTGAAAAAATTAAAAATAAATAATGTTAATAGATTCTTGATGTAAGATCAAATAAAATTATTAATATACAAT
Source organism: Hebomoia glaucippe (assembly GCA_025727935.1). Lineage (NCBI taxonomy): Eukaryota > Metazoa > Arthropoda > Insecta > Lepidoptera > Pieridae > Hebomoia > Hebomoia glaucippe. Next base: position 8,567,551 of record JAOSYY010000013.1, on the reverse strand, counting down.
TTGTGGACATAATTACTTAAGATGTCACAGGGAAAATAATAATTCCGTTATATCAATCTTGTTTAAAATAGCAAATTACAAAATTAAGTAAAACCTAGACACGTTGGTGCCAGATGCTTCGCTGTACCACAAATTTATCTTAATTATAAAATAAAAACGTAATTTTTTTATAAACCATTCATGACCTACTTATATTTCGATAATGTAACAGCGAAGGTTATCAGTAAAGTTTTAGTAAAAAGTATTATCAATTTAGTTACGCAAGTACTTTGCATACTTCCTTAAAAGATTAGTCAAGTGCGCAATTTCCTCCTTAGCAACAACTTTATGCTAGAAACCGTGCAGAATTTTAGAATAATAGTTGAACTTTGGTTTACATGGTATTTTTCTTTGTGACACCTTTCTATTTACACGTCGTAATATGAGAGGTTACATATTATATAGCAAAGCCAAAGAGACGAGATAAAGCTTGTAAACAAATGACTTTTACTAAGTTATTATGATTTATGATACAGTAAACGAATTAAAGACAATATTGTGAATCGGTTAACTTTATGGCACAGATGGGGAAAGCGTCCTGTGTTGTACTAGTTGTCAGTCAACGTTTATTCTACTATTTTGTAAAAATATAAAAAATAATACATGAACAAAACAATAATAAAATGACATGCAAATTAGACCCGTAATGGTTTGGAACTTAAATTGTTCAATAATTCTGCTATTTTGACGATATTAAAGATGTTATTTTTTTAACAATTTAGGAACTCTACGTATTTAAAAAAAAAAACTGTTTCACACGCTGTAGGTTTGTTTATATTAATTATCTCGTTGCGTTGAGCTTGCTACAAACTGCTTTAAGCTCAATATTTGGAATGATTTTGTAGACTTCGAAAATTCAAAGGTATTAAAGGAATGAAACGTATCTCAATATTAATCAATATATAATTCAAGCTACTTTTAGCTTTTAAGCTTAATTTAATACGAATACAGAGTTTTGTACAAAACTAAGCTATACTTTTAAATTTTCATTAGAATATACCTACTACACCAAAGCATAAATTAAATGTAATTTTATTAAACTGATTCCAAACCCACGAATTCTACAAGTCTTTATTTATAACTATTATCAGTTACAATTCATTAAGAATTTTCACATATTTTCCACCAATTGTGCAGCAAACTTCATTAAATCTTATTACATTAGGTGCAATAGGAATTATATTACCAACTTAGACAATTGCGGACACGAGAGATACTTGACACAAATTGACCTCAAACGATCGATCGATGACGTGGCCATCGGAACGGCGTTAACACCACAAAACTTATCCAACAGGAATTGTTGCGATAACTATAAATAGCAGTTTATTTATAGACGATAAAAACTGTACATTGATATCGTTTATCTTAAAGCATTTATGACTCACCACGGCGTTATTGGATTCTGAGCTTGGATGAGGTACGACCAAGTTTATTCTATTTTTCGAGTCTTGTACTCTTACGACTATCGCCAATGTTTCCCTTGGCAGTCTGCAGAATTCTGCCACCATATTTGTTACATTCGCTTTCACCCATTCTCCCGTTTGCAACTCTTTCCCCGATAACTTTATCGATCCCTCGGAGTAAGGTACTGAGGCCTTGTTTCCTTGACTATTTCTCGTGATTCTGTTGACTTGGTAATTGATGTGGAAATAATCGTCTGTTAAGGTGATGTTCTGTCGTTCTAATTCCTGAATGTGAATGTAGAGAAAGGCTTCGTCTACTTCATTCTGAAGCACTTTGTCGGTGAACCTGAAGTTGATTACCTTCAGACCTTTGAAATGGTTATGACGCCGCATATCTGTAAAAATAATGATATTTTCTTAATTTATTATCATGTAATTGGTACCATACTGATATCATGCACAGGTAGCTTAGTAAAGTCGAGTCCGAATAAATATTAGTACATAATTTACTAATTTAAGAATAAATATTAGAATGAAGATAACCATTCCCGTGGGAATGTTTATGTACGTCAATTTTTCAGCGACGAATGCATTATGATAAGTGTATTTAATGGTAGTAAGCAATAGTTTTTAATTTAATGTTCAATTTAAACAATTGTTTTATTTACATTAAGGTTGAACCTATACAGAAATATGTATTAAAATTTTATTTAGGTTATTAAAAGCTCAAGTTGATTTTTACACAGTACAGTCGCCTTAATATATAATATTCTAAAACCATACACACATTCATTCTAGGTATATAGAATAAAGAGCCGCCACCCTTTAAACTACAACCATTCAAACAAACAAACAAACATACCGAATATTACATATTAAGGGAACCGACCGTAGACATCAACTACTTAAGGATGAATTGTAATTTTAATATTTTATTATATTATATGTCATATAAAACAGTATTTGTAGACTTAATAAAAATATATTTAATATGAGTATTGATATGCATGGCTCCAGCAGGATCTGAAACAAAGAAAGATATTTATTAATTAATACTTTAAAGTCAGTTAACTTTGAATGGTATGTAAAGCTATACAAAATTCCAATATTGTCAAAAACTTCGGAGGCATTGTCATAACTGCTTATAACAGGTGACATTATAATAAATTGGTCTCATTGTGATAATCTGACGATAGATATTTTAACTACTTAAATATAGTCTACAGAATTAGACAGGCGATTATTTTATGATTATAATTTATTTATATTCCGATTGCACAAATGACTTAAGCGGAAACACTCTTCGATAATCTCGACCTCCGACGAAAGCTTCCCATGATAAAAGCTCTACTTTCGTAGTATCCCACTGTCACGTGCGTTCACGTGTTAGGACTGCAACTAAGCAATTCCAAATTCGCAAACCAGGTGTTGAAGTTAAAAATATCGAGTTCGTTAATCCAAAGGCCAAACACCCACCCATACATTTTTATTCAGAATATACGAGTTTGATTGGCAGTTTGTATACAAATCCATCGTCGGATATTTAGAATTAAGCTTCGCTGAGTTTGTTGGTTCAACATCGCGTTGGCAAAACCTGTTTAATGTTAATGCAAATTAATAGTTTCGTGCAAATTTGCAACTTTTGCATCATAGAAAGTGTGTTCGCGCTTTCTTTAAAATAATTTTGAAAATATCGACGAATTAATTATACATACAATCAAACCATTTTCCCGAAGGCGTAGGCAAATATTAAGGCTTTCCTCCTACGACGATCCTGGCAAACGCCTTTCGATTCCTCTACTCCTATTATTCCTTTCAACGAATCATTCAATCACGGAAAGTCTTAGTTTGCGAATTCGACGCCACAAGTCTATACATTTTTCAACGGGCTAATCTCAGGAAATGCTGGTCCGATTTGAAAAATTCTTTCAGTGTTGGACAGTAAATTTATCGAGGAAAATTATTATATTCATAAGCTATAGTATATTTTCAAAAACATAGGTATCCTTACTAAAAGTCTAATAATGTAGGTAAGGTGTAGAAAATGAAATGAACGAGAGCGAAGCTGCTGTCAGAAGCTGGCAAGGAATAAAACTGAAAATAATTTTATATTACGACAGTTGATTGAATAAATTTCTTTATTACCCAAAATTTGTTTTATTATGCATACATTATTTATTATAATGGTTTCTTTACCTCGAAGACCTTATAAAATAAACGCAAGGCCGTACGTAATTCGAAAACGAAAAAGAAATTAGGCAATAAATGGTGTAGCGTAGCAGATCTCTTACTAACTTCTGATTGCCTGGTACTTGTTTCTTAAAAATATCGAATTTTTGCTTGACCCAAACATTCGATTTTAT
>JAOSYY010000013.1:8519483-8550740 GCA_025727935.1 Hebomoia glaucippe | reverse complement strand
ATATTTAATTATTCATTTAATAAATAACATTTATTTATAATAATGTTTTTTTAGGGGAATTTCGCCGTAATTGTAGGAATTTTAGGGGTTTTTGGTTGGAGCTTTAGGGTGAAAAAAATTTGAGAGTTGGGAACACTGGTTATATAACTATCAAATTATTGTTGAGTTTTTTATCGAACATAATGTCTTTATTACAAAATCTATCATACGAAGAATATAAATATTCTTTAAATCTCAATAAAGAACAATGCGAGATTATCGCCAAATTGGCAAATTTGAAGTAGGTTGCAATAAATTGTATATTTTCGAGAACATTAATTTTATTTTAGTGTCTCCAACCAAGAGTTGAGATAACAAGAGAGATATTCCTTAAAAAAGAGGGAATAGGTAGCATTATCCGTAATGTTTTAGATTTAAACGCTTTTTATACTTTTTCAGAATCCCTTTTAATGGCGCCAAAAATCATGGAAAGATTCTTGTTAAATATCTAGACCGGAAAGGATGTTCAGTTCAACAATATATACAGTTCTTATCAACAGCTCTTCATACCAAAGCCACACTAATATACTATCAGCCACAATCAAAAATAGCTATACTAATTGCAAATGATAAATATGAAAAATTATCTAAATTGGCCACACCATCTTTCGATTGCGAGTCTTTGGGTGCAAATTTGAGAAGTTTAGGTTTTCTCACCCTGATCATTAAGAATACTACAACAATCAATCTTAAAAGCATTATTGAAAAAATAATTGATTTTATTCCTGAAAATTCATATTGTAAGTATTTATGTAATAACATGTATTGCCTTTATAATTTTTAGTAACTTTATGATATTTCTTTTTAATTATTAAAGAAATTTTAAAGCTTAACATCATCTCATATTTGGCGCAAAAATAACCAGATAAGAGTATGAAATGTTAATGTACTGCAAAAAGGCTTACTATTTTATTGAAAAAGACAAACAAAGGTTTTATAAAAATGATTTCAGGTTTCATATTTTATGCAGGACATGGCTGTGAGCTTTGTAATACAAAATGTCTATTGGGTATTGATTGTCCAACAGAAAATATATGTTTTTCTCATTGTGTAACTGAAAACTGGTTACTCAGAGAATTTTACCGATGTAAGCCAGAACTTTGTATGCTGATTATGGACATGTGCAGAATATCTTTAGATAGGTGAGGTTTGTATATTAATTATTTTCTAATCTGTATTATGCTCCAAGATAAACTTATTTTCTTGTTGCAGGGTTAAATTTACTTGTTCTATCACTTTACAAAAATTTGTCATTTTGTCTTAATAAAATGAAGAGAATTTCCTTTCGGATCTTCAGTACTTCATTTTTCTTTTCGTATATTTTTATGCAATAACACTAATTGTCAGATAAACATATTAAACAATTTGCAGACAGTAATTTGAGAATACAATTTATCGATCAAACAGCCCTCCAACAGCTAAAATATGTGTTTATCAAAAAAAGTTCTGTTAATCTGTAATTATGAATCAAACATGTTATCTATTTCTATGACACAATCATATATACATTATTTTAATATTAGTAGTTATTTTTGAAACCTACATGATAGAAATTGGTGTGAGATAAGCTAGGCTTATTATTTTATTACATTTGGAAATGGACAGGACACAAAGTATTAGTTAAATATGTATTAACTATTGTAATACGGCTAGTCTTAAGTTTTACAATGTTTTTAATTTGTCTTCGTATGCTACAAAAAAAATGAATACACTACAACACTCCATATGTGCATTGTACACTTGGTACATTTATTTAGATTAGAAAATGGAAATTTTCCTTTGCAGAAATACAAATCCTGATATTTTCAATCAGTTGTGTAATATAGAAGAGTACTTGATACACAGTAACTTATTGATAAGCTATTCATCTGAATCTTCTAAAGCCGCTTATGAAGTATTACAAATAGAATGCTCGACAACAATTGATAATGATGTCACTTATGAACTTAAAACTGAGGATATGGATAAAATAATACCAGCAGCTAGTCAGTATGTTAATGCGTTGTGTTCAAGGCTTTCAGAAAATTTAGATGTCAGTACACTTTTGGATAAAGTTCATGCAGGTATTGTATTTTTTTTTGCTATGACACTGCAGTGGAAAAATATTAATGAATCATAATTCCTTTATTTAATTTCCTAATTGATTTAAAGTTAGTGTTATGATGGAAAATCTAATATATAAAATTCTCATGTCACAATGTTCATTCCCATACCATTTATTTCATTAACTTTAATGAAAATAATACAATGACTTTATTTATATATAAAGATTATTTCATTTTTCAGATGTAGAATGCTGTAGGAAAAAACAAAGGCCCATAAAAGTTCAGTGTGGGGTTTCAAAAAGATCACTCTTTGATCCTGTTAAAGGTAAAATTTTGCTTTTTTAATATATATGTTGTAAATATTCTAATTGCAATTATATATAATGGTTGATCTTGCAGACCCAGATATTATACCAACATTACTGACTAAGTTAAAAAGCGCATGTGAAGAATTTCGAGAACATTGTGATGTATTGTGAGTGATATTGACATTCCAGATCTTTAATACAAAAATTTTGAATAAGGAAAAACAATGTATATAACAAAGTATTAGAATATTTTTAAGCATATTAGATTTGTAATGTTTCATGGTGCAAACAAAATTGATATATATACAATGAACATAATATGTACGTTAAGGAATATGAAAATCCTATGGCATTTTATACGAATTGAAATATTTAATTGATGGTATTCTTTAGAATCCAAATAAGAGTCTTCAAGTTTCTAATTTTATTGGTGCTATAAAAAGTTGTTAGTTTTAAGATATTGGTGAAATGCTTGTTAAATATATAGTTTTTGTAATAAAATATTTTATTAAAATCATAAAAGCTTTATTTTTATATACACATCAACCTAATAATCCTATCTAACTTTTGCAAAAATGATCATGAAGTAAAAGAAATGCATAACAAATTTTCTTTGGAAACTAATTATTTTTCAATTAAAGCATAAATCTATTGAAACATCTTAAAAATAAATATATCATTTCCTTAAAAGGACTATCTTTTTTGCATTTTATAGACAGTTGATAGTTCCCTTTTAACTATTGATCTCATTACCGGATTTTGGGTATCATTATTGTCTTCAATTGATTCTTAGATTTTTCTCAAGTTTTGTGGTTGAAAATGATTAACAATATTAATCCACCAGCTATCTTCAACTCCTTTCGTGAACTCTCTGATAAATCTATAGTTAAGAATAAATATTTTGTCTTCGAATTCTGGATGACCGCTGCAAAAACAATATTTTATATGACATAATATTATAGACGAGAATTAGCATTTATTTTGCAAGGAATTGGATTTAAAAAAATATAACACTTATTTGAAGAATAAACAGATTCCATTTCTGTTAAATAAATGAATTAAAAAGATAAGTTCACTTTGAAGATTTATGTAAAATCAGTAGGAAATTAACAACTATTGGTATTGTTTGTGATCGATTTAAAAGAAGAAGGTCCATCAAAAACGTAAGTAATAAGAGATATGTATAAAAAAAGTTATTTAACGTACCCTAATGTTATCGGTGGGAGGTCTCCACTTTCTCTCATATGTTTAAGACCTCTAAGCACATGATAACACATTGTGATCTCTACCCATCTTTTATCTGCATCGTCAAACATTACTCCTACCTGACAATAAAAATAGCTGCATCAACAGATAAATAAATAGTACATAAGTACATAGGTCTTAGTGACATGTCCCTGGACAATGAAAGGTTCTACAGCCTGACAAAAGACCTCCAGTAATTAGAAGGTCACCAGAAGAAGAATTAATTACAGTGATATCTTTTATTTACAAGCCAGTAGTTACAAAGTTACCACAACCAACAGAATTTCTTTTGTTTCAGCTCATATTCATGTCATGCAATGATGCTTTTGTCAAAATTAAATTGACTGAATAAAGTGGTTGGCATTTCAATTTTCAATATAATTTAAATTAAAAGTGAAAATCAAATTTAAACTTTACAGCTTTATATTGTCATACTTAATTAATACATAACTTAAGCTTTGTTCATACCTGATATGGGAAAGCATAAAATATATCATCTTTATGTATGCTTAATAATTGCCTTTGTGTAATAGATAATTGTGATACAGCACTTTTAAGTGTTGAAATTGCATCTTTCTCAACTAATCCTTCTAAAGATTTAAAGTCACTATTTTGAAGACTTTCAGATACAACCTGTAGATATAATTTAATGTAATGAAATTTATTCTATGCAAAGTTTATTTCATGTAATTTTAATATTATAGTAAAATGATTTGATGATGAAGAGTAAACTATAGTTTTGAGTTACTCATAAACTAGTTTAGTTTACATTAGCAATACCTTACATTTAGAAGGTATTTAGTTCTTACTCAAATTAACAAATTTGCTTATAAACATAGAAATTTAAATGAATTGAGATAGTAGTTAAGTATACAAAAAAAGTAAATGAAAACACCTGAACAGCATGCTTGGACGCTTCAATAAATTCTGATAGATTAAATTCTTGTTCAAAATAGGGTCGAATTATGAATGTTGAAAACATCCAGTTTTTTATAAATTTTATAAATGACGGCCACACTACTGGCGGGAATTCCATTAATTGAGGAAGTCTCCGAGTTTCCACTTTATTATCACAGTAATTACGTTGTATAACAATACATCTTGCAGTAACGGGGGCTTGTAAATATTTGTAAGAAGTCCTATAACATAACCTATACGTCTGTTGAGTGATCATTTGCCTTATAGCTACATTCATATTTAGCTATTATATAGTATTTTTTAAAGTTATATTTTATATATTAATATGCTCTTTTATAAAAACATTTGTTTTCTATCATAAAATATTAGGCACACCAAATTGTACTAAAATGCAAATACGTCAATGTCATTTTTGTCATTACTGTTTATAGGCAGGAAGATACAGCATAACTAAATACAGAATACTATTATTATAGGCAGATTATTAGCAAATACAAGACAGATTATTAGCAAATAAAATGAAAGACACTTTCAAATTAATTTATTTTTGTAGTTTTATATATAAGAAATATAAATCCTAAACGAATACATTAACCATCATGAACTTAATGTCACAAAAGTTATTTGAATGTCATTGTCACACGTCATAGAATTCACATTGTTTTGCTGTCAAATCTCAAATTCGATTTTAATTTGAATGATATTAAAGTTGGGTTTAAAATATAAATGTGCAAGTTTATAGGATTTCAATACTAAAAAGCGTAAATAAACAAATTTCGAAATGGATGACCAAGCCTGTCCTCGTTGCAAAACAACGAAATATAGAAACCCGTCATTAAAACTTATGGTTAACGTTTGTGGCCATGCCCTGTGTGAAAGTTGTGTCGATTTATTATTTTTAAAAGGTATTGCTTTATTTTTTTCGACTAGGATGAAGTAGTAATACGATTTGAATGTTCGTTAACATCTATAAAATAATACTTGCAATATTTAGGTCAAGAGGAAACAATAACAAATTTGGATTTGCTTGATCAAGGCAAATAAAGCCTTTGATGTCTTCAATAACAAACAATAAAGTTATAAATATAAATACAAAAACTAAAGTTAATAGTGTTTCATTTGTATCATAGGATCCGGATCCTGTCCAGAATGTAATGTGCCACTTCGTCGAAGCAATTTCCGTGTCCAATTATTTGAGGATTCAATGGTAGAGAAAGAAATTGATATACGGAAAAGAATTTTAAAAGATTTCAATAAAAAGGAAGAAGATTTTGCTACTTTAAGAGAATATAATGATTACTTAGAAGACATAGAATCGATTATTTTTAATTTAGTAAATAATATTGATATCATCAATACAAATAAGAGAATAGAACAGTATAAAAAAGATAATAAAGAAATAATTATGAAAAATAAAGCAAAAATTGGTAAATATATATTTTTTCTCTTGTTCTAAAGTATATATTATAGATTTTCTTTTTTATATTTAATTTTTAAATTATTTAACTTTGTTTATAAAAAATAAATTGTCACAAAAAAACAATTAATATCGATTAAATTTTTGAACATTATTTCAGGTCGAGAAGAGTTGGAATTAGAGGAAATATTAGAAATTGAGAAGCAAATGGAAGAGTTGCGGAGGACAGAAGCATTAAGAATAGAACAAGAAGCCAAAAAACAAAAGATTCGGGAAAAAGAGGCACTGATTGACGAGTTGATGTTTGCTGATGGTGATGCTAAGGATATATTAAATACATACTCACAACAATTAGCCAATAAACAAGAAGAGGTTGTACCTGTAGTAACAAAAGTGAGTTTAAAGTTAGCAGACTGCAACAACTATGTGTTTAAATTATCAATTAATTGAGATTATTAAATATATTATAAATCAATATAATTTTAGGTAAGCCAGTTTTCAAGTGGAGTGAAGTTTACCAGGGGTTCTGGTCAACAGCCATTGCCTATAATAGAAGAAGGTCCACTTTATAAATACGAACCACTTGCAGTCCCAGATAGATGTGGTCCAAATGCGCCTTCTCTGCAAGATATAACTTGTAATGGATATCTGCAGCATGTTAGGTGAGCTATACTCTTGCCAAGCAAAGCAACAATAAATAATCTTCAAAGGACATCCTAATCCTATCCTAGCTAATATTATAAGTCTGGATGTGAGTTTATTATACTATTAGGCCTAAACCGCTGAACCTATTGTAATGAATTTTGGTATTGATATAGTTACGCCCGTGGGGACAGTCATAGACTAGAAAAACACAGTGGCTAAAGAACCTTAGATGGGCTTAAGGATGCGTGAACTTTATTTACAATTTATAAATCATTGTTAATTGAATGAAGGCGCGGTTAAAAGGTAATATTTAAATAAAGTTTTATCTTGAAATTTCAGAGCAGAGACTGAAACAGAGAAGGCTGGAGGCTACAATTCTACACTGCCGTGCTTACGAGCGCTGCAAGATGCTCTGGCGGGATTGTACCACGCGAGTTGACAGCGTTTTGACACTGTCTACTGTCACGCAACTTTCACACAATGTGTCATTCACAATGGAATGAGCTATTTAATCTACGCTTCGAATGAGATATATTTAATAAAATCTCATTTAAATTGAGTGGATTATTAAGTCTCATGAAACCGAAAAAAAATTCTATGAGTTATAAGCATCTACAAAATTTCCACTCGAGTTTCATAGTAAATTTTAATTGTAATTTTTTGATTTCTAAAAATAATAGAGCAGATGTACGGAAGTTCGACAATTTTCATATCACTTCTGTTTATGTTTCTCGTCTCGTCTAAGTAACGTGTCTCGTGTAGCATGTCGCTAAAATGTTTAAACTGTGATTATAATGTTGATTTTAATAATAAATGTTTGGATACGGCTGTTTTTTTTAATTTGGTATATTTATTATAATTAGAATATTTGAAAAAAATTTTTTTTGGTGGAAAACATACACTTTTTATGGGACCTTCTTCACTTTCAATTGAATCATATATAATTAAATTGCTGGGCTATAAAATGAAAATGAATAGGTAATTTTTACGGAAACAATGGATATATTTACCTTAATAATTTACCACTTCTATGTGGCAAGTGGATTTTCTTAATAGGTATTACTTAATGTTTAAGCGCAAGTAAATAGCGTGAAAAACATCCTGCTTTCTTAGAAATGTGTACATACTATGTACTGAAGATAATTGTGTACTAAGTATGTTAACTCGTGTAAGCGTAATTCTGTGCTTATTTTATTTTAGAACTGTATATTTGAGGTTGTCTGTCCCTCAGCTAATTTATTTAGGTGAATAATACAATTTATAATGTAAGGGCAAGAACACAAGGAATAAGATAGCATTTTAAAATTGTAAATTAGGTTTTTATTTTCTTTACAACATTAGGCCGGATAAGTAAAAAAGGCGAATTAATCTTCACTATTTGTTTTAAATAAAAAAGATCTACGAGTTAATAAGAAATAATTTCATACGTAATCTTTACAGGACACAACAAACGTAAATTTTTACTCTTCAGTTGTTGATCTATAAATCAACACTAAAGAAATGACGTCTTTGTTGTCCGTGCGCGCAGGGTCTAACGATACAACCAAACAAACAGTGCAGTGCACGTCGATGCATTATTTGACATACTTTAACCCGTTGCCTTATCGCTGTTACAATATTTGTACACTCGGCCGTTTGTCGGCTCGGGATCGGATCAGCGCTTGGTACAATGCTTTTGTATTCCGAGAAATTGGTGGGCGAGTAAAATTAATGTTTTAGATGTTTAATAGGAGGCTATTTTTACATGATTGTCTGAAAAAGGAGATAGATACTATATCAAAAGGCAATTGTTTGCTTAAATTTGTTCTTGTGAAGGCAGAATCGTATCGTTAATCGTAATCGTTGTATATTCCAAGTAAAAGACTGAATCTATTCAAATTTTGATAGAAACAAACCGTTTTGTCTGCAAATCACAAACGGCCTTTACGACATATACGATTATAGGCTTAGTACTGTATTTTATTTATCATTTTAAGTCACCAGACATAGAACTATGCAATTTTTATAGAGAACTCACTTAATCAAGCTTTCTGTATCATTACAAATGACCATATGCACCGAAAGCTTAGAAAAAAACAACCTACGTTTTAATGTAAAGCACAAAAGAGGGTGATAAATTAAAATAAATATTATGCGATGAAAATATATTTACTTATCTAGTTTTGTATACCAGCAATAAATGAATGCATTAATTGCATTTAGTTACAAATATTGTGAAATAATTTAATTTACCCTACTATAATCCTAAGCCATAGTACGTAAATTACTACGAATATCGCTGCTATGCAATATCTACGATAAAGTCAGTACAAACTATCCGGGATACAATTACCATGAAACCGTTGTCGCTAGCTTGCCGCGGGCGGCGCGTAATTGGCCCTATGTACACGCGTCCTGCTCCTGTTATCGGCGGGCCTCGAGCGATCTCAAGTGTGGAATAAGCTTTATAAAAATCAACTGTCATTTCACTAGATAGAAAAACAAAGGTGACCTATAAAACTCTTCGCTTAAAAAAACAATTAAAGGCATTACGTAGATATATTTTTAAAATCTAATATTTGTTATTTAGCTTGGCTAGATTTTGTGGAAATTTATCTTTTATTAAAATTGATAATTATTATAGTACATTATATATTAGACAAAGTGATACTGGTATGGAATTGGTTGGAATTATACTAAAACATTCCGTTTCCACATATAGTTACCACTCTCAAATCCGCCCGCCCAGCTAATATTGACTTCTTATTAGCGCACTACACCCGATCAGCTATTGTACTAGATAAACTTATCGTTTTATTTCGCATAACAAACCTATCGCTTTTTGCAATAACATTAAAGTTAATAAAAACGTCTATGACAATGCTATTACTCTTTACGACTTCCGGAATTTCTTGATTTATATTAAATTACCTAACTGAAGTATCAATTACATATATTGCAATAAACGTTATGTTTTTATAAGTATTATGTAAAATGTGTAAATTTTAGTCTTCAGGTGAGAAGCTAATCAAAACTAGAGGAAGTACCGTTATCGACGAGAAATGATTGAATGTGACAGACATATTAACAGTTTATAATCTATTTAAGTTTAATAACATTTCCCCTCCTATGTTTACAATTTTTAATAAGCATTGGAAATATGTATAAGTTACTATTTTCTATAAATTTTAAATAAACAATTGAAATACTAAATCGAAGCACAGTAACGATGTAATCTTAGCCCAATAAACAAGTAAGTATGCAGTCTGCTACTGACAGTGTGCCCCGTTGCCATAATTCCGACTCCACCGTCTCATATTAACCATCAAATTAGCATTGTGCAAGCTCTCCATTACATCTATTGTCTGAAATGGTTCCTTTGTTCTACGCGAATGGTTAAACGCAACTTGATGCAAAATGGCGTCTGGAACGTCAAATAATCCAATATGGCCGCTTACGGTTATTGTTTGAAATATTATTTTGATGCGTGCATAGATTACAATATTTTATGTTCTCTATAAAAATGTTACTGTAATCACAAGGAAACGTTGAGCACACTGGCAATTTTCTTTACTTCTATTAAAGCTTATTTAATTTTTTTATATTATAGGGGGGTAAACGAGCATATGACAAGTGATTACCATCGCACATGGCCACTAGCAAGACCAGGAGTGTTTGAGACGCGTTGGCGGCCTTTTAAAAAGAAAAAATGAAATGTTATTTTATTTATGTTTTTTTGGCATTAAGTACCGTACCTAATGCAAAAATAACATAAAACATACATATAACAAAATAACTCTTGCAGGCAACCTGATATAATTATCTCCAACCAATAAAGCCTGAAAACCATTTAAAAATTATTTGTTTGACATTTAATGATGAATTTTTAATAAAGAATTACTTAACTATTTTAATAATTTTACAAAATATAGAATTGTTTTTGACTAGTGTCAATATAGCAACAGAGATACATATTTAATGTTGAGTATTGCAAAAATATTATATTATGTTCTCAGAAAACGTGTTTAATATTGTCTAAGGTAAATAGACATTTGCATGAACACAATATTTATTGTTTCAAATAGCTGTATTTACTTAGAATACTGACTATGCATCAATCATACGCTTTAAAATATTTTCTGAGAAAATCGTAACAAAATGTACAATAGACTTTATTTAGTTTTCAACAAACTAGTCTTAAACCGCGGTTTTGCATTTTTTGATAACAAATTTCCATTTTTTATTTAACTAACACTATAGTTTATAGTTATTATTGATTTAATAAAAAAAATGTATATTAGGTACATTTGTCCAGATTGGAAATTAGAATATTTATAATAGACTAGGACACTAGGTGACCAGGTATTAAGCAGTTACCAAATACCTTTGTAATTGTTTAAGTTACATAAAAAATTCTGTACAAAAATGCATAAAAAATGTTTTCTGCATTTTTGTACAGAATTATTAATTTCAAATTTGCCAAACTACTTACTTCTTGCTTACAATATTTTCGCTTAACATTAATATACAGATTATAATTATTTTACGATATAGCATTCGTTTGAAGGAAAATAGTTTTAAATATCGAACTTAATAGCTATAAATGTCAGACGTGTCAAAAAAAGCGCGGGAGTGGATATACAGCGCCATGATTCGAATTTTATATTTTTTAAATTGATCTCTTGGCGCTGGCCTGCCTTTCACGTGGCGGAATAAAAACATTGGCTTAGGTAAACGTGCATCGTTTACACTGAACTGATTTCCACAAGTACAACACTACGATTATCGATATCGATACTTAACGTTAATTAGAATATTAGCAGCTAATAAATATCCTTCATTAGTCAAATATTAGGTACATACTTACTTTAAATGTTTATTTTATGCTAATATGTATTTATTAAAAAAATGTTACGAAATATGAAATTTTTACTTCTTGCTTAAGTAAAAGTATATGAATCGTAGAAACAATTTACTTAAAAAGGCCGTTTTATTAGCCTTCCCTTAGTAACATAAATTAGGAATTTTAGCAATGAATTAGCTATGTCTGCTCAATTCAGATGAATCCTCATAGATTATATCTAAGAATGAACTTTTTTACGTAATTTTTCTAAGTAAAAAAATGTATCAAAATTTGCCTATTCGTTTAGTTAATACAGTGCCATATATAGTCACTTCAAACTTATAATATACAAGATTTCACGATTATGACTACAAGATTAACAAATAAGATTCAATTATAATCCTAAAACCTTTATAACAAACTAACTTTTGCCAGCGGCTTCACTCGCGATCATTACGATTTTGTCATCCACTTCTAGTTGTTAATCATGACTTTATTTTTTGACACCTCGGCTTACATTATTGGGCTTTTAGTGTGGATCCGTATTTTTAAAAAACGGGCTGAGCTAAATAAAACCGTTTAAAAATGTAATATAGCATTCATCAATAAATGTACTATCCAACACTGGAATAAATTTTCAAAACGGACCTGCGGTTCCTGAGATTAGCGCGTTCAAACAAACAAACTCTTTAGCTTTACATTTTTAGTATAGATTGTCGAAATTAAACTTATCGATAATCCGAGAAACTATTGCAACACTAACTTCTATTTATTTATCAAAATACTGGTTTGTATCAGTTTTCAATCATCGCAGTGTTTTCAAGTCACTCAGCGTTAAAAACCAGAACCATACATCTTTATAAAACTCAGTATAAACTTGTCTAGCCTAATGTTACGTTTTAACTACTTATTAATTTGTTTATGTACATCAGCTGGCAACAATTTACGACCATAATAAAATCGTCTAGGAATCTCTCCTATACTTTTTTTGCAATGACGTGCTCTCGGTTCAGATGTTCTCAAGTTCTTAAATTTGTACAGCTTTATAAAGTGGGAATTGGCATTACAATGTCTAGTTATTGATAGTGAGTCCTACTTCATTCATTTTGCATTATTGTCATTTTTTTTGCAGGAACTAGGGTTATTATTTATTTTCATAAATGCATCTTATTTTGCATCAGTAACGTACGCTTCTAAATATTCTTTTTAACGATCGCGTAAACGCGTTCTACATAACATGTTTGGATTTAGACGTCATCTCAGGCTGTTCGGGTTTGCTCCCCTTAAGGTTTCCAAAACGGCTGGTCACATCTAATTCGTAAGTAAATAAGTATATTTAAAGAAATGATGAATGTTTTTCGTTGAACACCTTTGATTTTAACGTGATTAAAACTTTTTTATTAAGGCTCAAGATACGGGCATATTCTATTAAAATGAAAGTTCAAAGGTCATTTCTTTAAATACAATAACAAAATCCATGTAATCTGTACCTTAGAAGAACAGTTATGAAACATAACAAGAAGTCAGAATTCTTTTACGTGAACGGAGTTACTACACAGTAGTTGTAACTAAGTAATTACGTTGGATATTGGACTAGACAGAATCACATCCAAACAGTAACATAAAAGAATCGATATTACGTGAAACAAATGAACAATCTATAAATGCCTTAATACATTGTTGAATAGAGTTAATAACATAATAGACACGACGTTTTATTTTAATCTAAGTTTTAGTCGAAAAACTTGCGCGGACACTCTTGACCAAAACATGACTAGAGTCGTAATCTACACTTGGAAATTATTAAAATATTAAGTATATATAAATAATTTAAACGTAGCAAATAGAAAAATATGTTACATGAAAATAATAATTTAAAGGTTATGTATACTTGTCAATACTCACGTACCACCGTTCATAGATGTAAATAGTTGTGAAGAACTGTCTGCGTTTCGATTTCAGTCTAAGAATTTCCGAATATTCGAAATAAAATACATAAGGCCGGCTGCACACTCACTTAATGACAAATGATGTAATATGCCTAAGGCCATTAAGTTTGATAACGCGTCTGCTAGATCTATTGAATTTGGAGGTGTCCATGGGCGACAGGAATGCCTTACTATATGTTCGTTAGCCTTTCTATCGCATGAGAAAAAATACTCTTATTATGAAATTTGTAAATTTGTATCTTTATATTTTTGTTATTGAATGACGCAAAAACGGATGAGTGATGACATTATGTTTTGCATTAGGATGTTTACTAGAATTACACATGTGATGTACCTACCTACATATAACTTTCAATCGTTTTTATTAATTGGCGAAATCACGGTTGACTGCTTTTCTTAATAATAATAATACACTTGGAATATTCTACGTGATTAAGTTCACTTTAGGTAGTTTATTCCAATATAGACTTATTGTAAATATGTAATGAATCTTCGAAATATATTATGTAAAGTAAGTATATAAGTTTTCCTCAAGTTTTAAATCTTAATGCAGGAGTGCAACACGCTATCGATCACTATACATCCGTAATTCAAATTCATATTACAATATTATAATTTTCAGAAATAACAAAGTCCTGTCTATTTGAATTATAATCTATATCCGAAGTAAACATGTTCGCGTTATTAAGATAGGTATAATAAGGCATATTCCATACTCAGCTAGAACCTTCGATATTTTTATTTTATTCATAGTTGATCTTTATCCTCTTGTTTACCTTCTTTCGATATAACGGAATAAATGAAATTATTTATCTATGGATATAGTATTGATAGGGATTCATTAGAGGCTGACAATAAAACTAATTTTTTCTCTAAGGTTTTATTCTTAATATAAGACGTATATTATGTAAAAAAAAAACAATGTTAGACATAGGCCTGAATTTTGTCTATATTTTAAAAAAGTATTTTTAGCTGTACTAGCGAATGATAATGTACTCAAATCTTGCAAAGTAATTTAAAGCTACTTCTAATGTTAATGTCAAAATATGTTGGTATGTTAGATCTGATGATGGAGTCGGGGATATTTTTTTAATTTCTATTTATGTCGTCCGTTATGAATTAAAACATTCAACTGTTCGTGAAATCTCAGCCACGTATTGTTATATTTCTAAAGCCTCAAACGCAGTAATAATTAGGTTGTGTCTTCCTAGGTTGTCAGAAACAGACACACAAATATGTCCATCCCATACCCCGATGATAGTGACGGTCTCACTTTGTCAGCCATATCCGATACACTAAATCGTGTTCATAAAGAAAAGTCAGGACAATAGGATAATAAATAATATAAACGGGCTTAATAAATAAGGACAATATTTTGCGAAAGATATTGCTTCGATGTCAATATTGTACTATTATAAAACCATAAATTAGTTGTTCTTATTCATCTGACCGCCAAAACTTTGCAACTTAAACGTACTAAACATACGGTTAAATGTATATTATATAAATACAGCACGTCTTCTTAGAACCTTTCTGTGATAGAAGACTTTTAATCCCCGACGTAAAAATGTCATAAGTTAGTCTGTGTGTCTGTCTGCATCATCGTAGCTCCGAAACGAATTAATTGATTTTGTAATATTGTTTATATACAAAGTAGACTTGTCTGGGTTTTAGATATAGGTAATTTACGAATATCTGTTCTGGCGCTTGCATGATTTGTCTTCAGGGCTTACTTAAAATTTTGCATATTATTAGTGGCAAGTATAGTTTACTTTGAAGTAATGAATCACTGGTTCGTTTTTTGAATAGTTTAAGAAAAAAATAAATAAAAAAATATGGTCGATCGTAAATAGTGGTTGTGATTTCTCTTTTTTTATATCTGATGATGACTAATATCATAATAATAACAATTTTCTATGTTGCAATTCTCATTAAAGTAGTGCCTACACAAAATTCTTGGCCTTAATGAAATAATGTGCAAAACAATTTAAAATCATCATTTTGAACGTTGAAGTTCTAAATTGGCGACAATTGAACAAACTATTCAAGAGATAAAATGTGGATGATTTTTTAATTTTTACTGTCGATATACGGGGTGTTTGGGGACTGCTCCTGAAAACGAAAGTGAGTGATAGTACTAATGGCACCTTTGATGAAAGGCCGGAAAAAAACAATCAATCCTGACTAAAAAAAGAAATTTTTTTAACACTTTATTAGCATTATTTATGCTCCATCTTGTAAGTACAGCTAAATGAAACGATAGTTTCATTAAAAATACATTACTTTACTAAAACAAAGAACCAGCAATGAATCATGATAGAAAAACAGCTGGACTAACATGATGGAGCGAAATAACGATAAAAAACGTTTTAAAAATATGTTTTTTGTAGTCAGGATAGAATTTCATACCATCCTTCATCGAAGGTGTCATTAGTACTATCAATTGTATACGTTTTCGGGAGCTGTCCCCAAACAACCTGTATTTGTTGATGTCCATTTTTGTAATATTTATTCTTGTCAAATCGAAGTAAAACTTTGCAATTAGGTGTAGTGCCGACAACAATACTAGACTTTGGTTTCGTAGAGTCATATTCTAGTCAAAAAGTAACTTGAAATGTTTGGGCCTCAATAATTATTTTCATGTATATTAAGGAAGAATAGAGTGGTCATCATTACCGTATTGATCGTCGTTGTGTGCAATTTTAAATTCACAAAAGTAAACCCTTTATATAGTATATATTGTTTTTAAATATTATAAAATAAATTAATAATTTTTAAAATTTTAAATCATTATACGCTGGTCATTACGGGCGTCATTATCGCAAAACATCCCTAATAATATCCCGATTGCAATGTTACAAGCAACAGATGCGTCACATTAAATAAAAAGTATCTAATTATATCCCTACACATGAAAATATACCTTAAGTATATAATGATAAAATTCAAAACTGAACATTGGAATATTTCGACACGCAAAAATGCATAAGGTACCGAATAGTTAAAGAACCCTACTCACGCTCAATTATGTTGTTTTTGTCCAT
Source organism: Hebomoia glaucippe (assembly GCA_025727935.1). Taxonomy (NCBI): domain Eukaryota; kingdom Metazoa; phylum Arthropoda; class Insecta; order Lepidoptera; family Pieridae; genus Hebomoia; species Hebomoia glaucippe. Next base: position 8,534,308 of record JAOSYY010000013.1, on the reverse strand, counting down.
TTTAATTATAAAAATAAATTAAACAAATTGCATTTAAATAAAAATAAAGGCCAAAGACGTGATTTGACTTTCATTCTAATATGACAAGCCATAACTGTCTCAATTACCTCAAATGATGTAAGATAATGCTTAGAATAAAAAGAGACAGATATATAATTATATGGATCGCCTTCAGATTTTTATGATTAATCTTATTATGAATCAAATCTAGAGAACTCAGAAGTAATTTTTTTTATATAATATTTGGTAAAATGTGAACATTGCTATCGCAATTAAAATAATTATATAAAAATTAGTTCCTTTTAATATTTAAAATAAAATATGTTAAATTACTTAGATTTTTCCCTAAAAAACCATACCCAGTTTCAACCTCATTTTAACGTTGTGTTTATCTGTACAGTGCACAGTCACCTTTATAAGGCAGTCAGTCGGCGCGTTTGATCTCGTTCAATTACAGTTTTACAGCCCATCGTAAACACGGCGCGGGCCAGGTAAGCCCTATTGTCTATTTTTTTACCCTCACTCTGTATCAACTAAATTCTCCAATTCGCAATAATGGGCCACTCTGCAAACACTATAGCAGCTACATTCCTGTGCACTTCTTGGTTATAATATTTAATTATTAGATGTCTTGAATTGACGAAATTAAAAAATGTGTAAGGAACGGTGCTTTAATTATAGATGAATAGATTGTTGAAACGTTATAAATCAGACAGTTTTGTTTTGCAAATAGAAATAACAATTCATACACTTTGATGTTTCGCGTTTGCATTTCAAAATGATAAAATATAAATTCATGTATAATATCATATTAATTTCTATTTTAAGACTATTTCAAAATAACAATCTTGAATTAAATCTTGGCATTTCAATCAGGCTCAAATACATTTTTAGACTCTAAGTAGTTTCCACATATAAAAAAAAAGTATCTTTTAATCCTTATAGTGAAAATCATTTCTGAAATTTAAGAAAAAATATAATGATATCAAGACATATAGTGATATATATAGTCGTAAATTCTATTAGTACTTAGTAAAAGTAAATTTGTTAGGAATTTTAATAACGGTTGAATCGGTTTTATATTTGAAAAGCATAATTAATTCAGTATGTAAAATTATAATGATCGCCTGGTCGTCGTTAGATCTGTAATTCCTTTTCCATTTAAAAGCACAAGTAACATATTATACACAAATTATTGCATGTTCCATCATCTAAACTGTAACGTCACCAGATCTCATATCCCTAGCGTACAAAATTCTTAAAAAGGGATCGGAAGGTTTCATTTCACGTATTAATATTTAGATATGCACAAGTAAAATTTCTAAATAAGTGCCTGTATCCGCTTTCTTCTAAGTATTAAAGTTATCACAGTGCAAATAAAATGTGCCATGTCGATCATACTTCAATGGTTTCATTGCTTTAATGTTGCTGCGAAATTAGTTTTTCTGATAAAATGCAAAACACCCAGTACCGTAGCACGACTACACGTCAACAAGCACTTAGTTCAATGCAAATCTTGAAATTATCTGTATCCACAATAAGTTCTCGTTTATTTTGCATTCGATTTTAATTATAATATATGCGATCGCTTAGCCGCTCACCGAGAGATTTTACTGATTTCCGCAATAAATTCCTACTACGATCGCCTCGGGACTTAATCGCCTTCTGATCATATAATTTGTAAATAAGTGACAGTATTTTCGTATCGCACTACTCGTAGTGACATAAGCTTTGAATTTATTATCTGTGAAGCTTTTTCTGATGGCGCGTTCAGATTTGAAAATCGAATGCTTTGTTTTTTGTTTGCAAATTTCTTTTGTGTTGCCAGTATAGCTAGTGGTGAGGGCTTTTAAGGATGAACTCGTGCAACGTATTGCATTTACACGCCCTCCAGAGCGACCCTTCCCCTTACGGCGAATCCTATGGAATACTTACAAACGACTTAAAAGCAAGCCAGTCTGGTTTTGTATTTCCAAGCGCGCGGGTCGCAAGCGCGTCGGCGACTCAACCGACTACAAGTCTTTCGAATTTCATAAAAATTTGATTCCTTTTTTAAATAATCCGCCATTTGATTTTATGAGTTTCGTTTTTTAATACCGAGTTCCAACTTTCGGATAGTAGAAACTTTACAAAGTTTGTTTAAAAAGTTTTTAGTTATTTTTGTGTTAACTTTTTAAATTGTTTTTGACTACATTATTGTTGTTCTTTGTTTGTGTTTGTTTGACAGTGTTTTGTTGCAATTTTTTGGAATGTAATGAAAGTTTTTATTTTTTGGAGTTTTGCGGTGGCATAGTGGGGTGAACTTTTACGAAAAGTGACAACTGATAAAGTACGAGTTTTCTTCGTGGCGACGACGATTTAAGGCACCATGAAGGTGTTTTGGAAAATTATGCTATGCACATTACTTTTGCTGGTGCAGGCTGTCACGGGCAATTGGTGGTAAGTATTTTTAACTACACTAATTAAACATATTTATCTAAGAAAAATCCAAATAATGCAGTTACGAAAGTTTCGCATAAAACTTCTGAAATAGCTGAAAAAGTTTGACGACATAGAGACACTTGCTACACCAAGAAAGATAATCTTAGATCGTTTAAAGCTAATACATACCTTATGTTTTCATAAAATTCTTATATTAAATTAATAAAAACAATGACAAAGGTAAGGAAAACTACTTAGCCGTGATAAAATTTAACCCGGCAACTGAAAACCTATAAGTAACTAATCGTTAAAAGTGGAAGAATCCAACGTCGTTTTTAATCTACTTCTTGCTTAATAACAACCTTAATACTCTTCTCATTCGATTTTACACTGTCCAGTTTAAGTCTAGGCCAAATCTAGAGTCTAGATAATTAGCGGAAGTCACAATTTCCTATTCTACATTACGTAGTCTAATTACAACTGACTCGATGGTCATAAATAAATTGGTAAAAAAAAAAATTTAGATTCTTTAAATTTGAACACAGGACTTAGAAAATATTTCTGTTACGTGTGTGCAAACCACGATGTTAGTAAAATATTTAACATTCTTTAGTCTAAATAAGAATGACTGTATGAAAATTTTATCCAAGAACACTATATACATTCAGATTACGGCTTACGAATATTGCTAAAAAATCGTACAAAATAATATTAAAAATAGTTACAACGAATTTTCGGCCGATTTATAAATAGTTAAGACATAAATAATTTTGTATGTTTACGTTCCGCAACTATGTTTGACATATGGTGTAAAAAACAAAACACAAATTATGAAGCTTGCTCAACGGAACTTTTAACTGACTTCATTGTTAGTTAGACTTCGAAATTTTTAGTACAGTTTTTATGTTAAACACCGATAGACGAGCTTAAAGCTCGCTGAGAGTTGAATTTTGATCACATGTTCGGATAACTCAAGAATATGCTGTTTCAGTTTCAATTTAAATTACCTTTAACTGGATTTTAATACTGATTATTCAATGAACACCTTTAAATCCACAAACAAATATTATATTTAATAACTAAATATCTATTCATATAAATCAATCTATTTACGACTATAGGAGACAGTTTTTCTAAATGCACCTGAGAGCATATACGGCACTTAGGACATAAACGCACTTTATAAAATCTTTATCTAGACTGGTATACGCAATTCGACCGATTTTGATAGGACTCTAAGTGGTAAAAAGCTTATAGGAAATTGCGAGTCATTAGTACCTATGACATTATCTATGTCTTACTTTTTTTTCATTATCAATGTTGACTCTATAAAAATGCAGATAACAATTAAAATACAGGTGAAATCGCGAGGTACTAATAGTTTAAAATAACATACAATACAACAATTTTCAAAAACTCGATAACATTATTTCTTGATGTATTTTAAAAGCTTAAAAATGGATTTTAAAACCTTAAGTTTACGGTAAACTTATCGTAATGTTTACAAAATAGTCTAACAAAAGGCGGCGAAAGTTATTCTGTACTAGAACACTTTTTGAGGAGTTGTAAACCTTTTAATAAATTGACAGTACCAATAAACATTTAAATAAATGACAAAGCTTGTTACAATTTAAGTAAGGTTTGAATATGGAAATAAATTCTATAACTTGTCGGGTTAAACTTTAAAACAATTATTTTACGTATAATTCTTATGTCTATGTACTTCTACATGTCTATAAGTCTCGATAATATTATTTTAACAGTTTTATAAATTAAGCATAAAATAATTCCCGAAATGGTAATTTTAAGAATGCAAAAAGACCGATAATTTGGAAATTAACGTATTTCTCTAAAGGTTTGCAATCTCTGAGCTACTCGGAGGCGAGTATAAATAATTTTAGTGTGCGGAAACGCTTACATTCTACATCAAAGCTCAGTTGACAAATGTGACCGTTTTCTTGCTAAATACATGTTTTTGTATATAAATTAGCTGGGATCATAGAAAAATTCTTGTATACAAATAACAAGTAATTTATTTTATTGTATACAATTTGAAATCGTTTAATGTCATGCCAACATATTTTTGTAAGAAATTAAATTTGTTAAAAATTATATTTTCTTAAGAACCTAGTATATCGTAAATAATAAGATCAAATATGTGATATTACAGAAATTACTTTAATTGATATCATAGTGATAGATATTTATTGATATTGAGTATTAGACCAAATGTTTCGAGTCTATGAGTTTTCCGGTAAAAGTGACTATCCAAAATAAAACGCCTTCCGCTGTATGAGCTTTGATGTTGCACTTTAACGGTTCTTAATTATCTTGACTTGTTTCTTTGTGAATTTAGGTTAATTGGATGATACGTAAAAATAATTACTAAAGCGGATCTTTTATATATTTCAGCTTAAAAGTTACGTCGTGAAAATGTACATCAATAAACATTAATCATATTAATAGTGGTTTGGGAACTATATAGTTAGTATAATCGGAACTTCCTTAAGGTTTCGATCTAAGAAATTTAAACTACTCGTATACTCCGTGTTTAATAGAACAACGAATATGTAACGAACAAAAATTCCGACAGTGGTTCGTAGAGTAATTTCCGAAGCTAATAAAAAAATTATGAATAAATCTTTATCACGTTGTATTCGATCTTCCAAAATAGATTTTAGATATTTGTGAACAAAAACACTTGGAGTAAGGATCTTTTAGTATATGATTGATTACTGTTAAAATGTGTTATTTGAGCTTTAATTCGATATTCCATCCATCGATTTAAGATTTACGCAGACTCATTTATATGTCTGACCCATCGAAATATACTTTCATAAAGTCATGAGGGACTTTTTATTATCAACTGAAAAATAAGTTTAATTTTCGTTTTCTATTTATGAGTTGCTGGCAGAAGCTAGTAACTGATAAATAGAAAACGATTCGCGGTCATTTCGATTGTTATACCTCGGGTTACATTATTGGACTTTTAATAAGGATTCTTATTTTATTGAAAACATAATAAAAATCTCCTATCCAACACTGAAAGAATGTCTCAAATCGGACCAGCGGTTCTTGAGATTAGCGCGTTCAAACAAACAAACCTTTTCAGCTTTATAATGTTAGTATAGATTTTTGTCAGATGTTAAAATTAACCAATGAGCCACAGTAGTACAAAATCCAGGTTTTGTAACTGAATTAGCGTACCATTTTACGCAACAACGTTCACGCTTGCACTTGGCCGATTTCACATAAAATGGAGCAAGGAAAAGTCTGTTCAAATTAAACACTACAACTAAAAGCTTAATTGCTGTATAAGAAAAAGAAAGCAAAAAAAGCTCCTTACTTAAGTTAAACAAAAAGGATAAATTATGCGGCGTGTTTTAAGCGATCTCACGATAAAAAGTTTAATATTTGCGTTGTAATCTTTAGTGCGTGCATAAAGCTGTGTAAAGAAATTATTACGAAATTGTTAAGGTGTTAAATTATGTTAATGGTGATGTAAGGTGTTTTTATGTATTTGACGGAGAGTAAAATAAATAAAGGGAGATACTTCGAGATTTTACGGCAAGAAAGCAGTAGGATGTGGTATGAAAATTGCACAAGATAAATTTTAAAAGGTGAGTTGGCATTATATTTCCATATATAAAGGAGATGTTTTTTTTAAAAAGAAAAATATTTATACACGTTTTGTACTTTTTGAGAAAGACATTCAACTTACCAAAAATACCAATAGATCTATGTTCACCAATAAAAACCAAAACAAAATTCGGAGAAGAACCTGTATACATATTTTCTTATATTATTCTTGTATGTATCTAGTCGGTAAGCCTTAATAATAACAATAAATAAATATTTGACATTTTGACCACGACAATGGTCAACCAAGACATTTTATAATAGAGCTTTCACAACTTAATAATATTTCTATACTTCAAAAATTGCTAATTAATTTACTACAATTAGTTTTATAATACCCTAAATATAAAACTCTAGAAATTACTAGCAGTGCCCTGCCGTTTCACCCGCGGTAATTATATAAACACATGATGTTAATAAAAAAATATTTACCCCTTATAACATTAGTTATTTGACAGTGTCATCATAATCGGCCCACCCATGTTAGAGATTAGGCCAAACAAACAAACAGACAGTCAAATATTTTATAAATTGTGGATCTGTTATATGTTGGTCCTATTTACACTTTCATATGCATTTCGAGAAAAGCCATTATTTTAATATTTCATACATATGCTGTAATAGTTTCTATATACAGGCTGTTTGGGGACTGCTACCGAAAACAAAGACAGGTGATGGTAGTAATGACACTTTTGATGAAGGGACAGAATAAATTTCGATTATGACATTAAAAAAAATATATTTTTAAAACGTTTTATTAGCGTTATATCGCTCTATCATCCAGCTGTTTTTGGTATCATACTACTTTGCTGGTTCTTTTTTTTAGTAAAGTAATATATTTTTAAGAAACTATCATTTCATTTATATGCACTTACAAGATGGGGCGTAAATAATGCTAATAAAAAGTGTTAAAAATATGTTTTTTTAGTCAGGATCGTTTTTTTCCAGCCCTTCATCAAAGGTATCATTAGTACTATAACCTGTCTTCGTATTCGGGAGCAGTCCCCAAACATCCTGTATAGATATATTAAACAACTTAAAAAAATAATCTATTTTTAAAAAGGAACCAATAAAATGAAATAAAGCTTGTACAAATAGGGGCATAATTATCGTAAAATTAGTTTACTTTCTGTTACCCGTATGTGGTACAGCTTATAATAATAAAAACACCACATCTTTAAATGTTATTAAACTTCTTTAAACAAGCCTCTTTACTCAATAAAACTGGCCAGTAACCAACATAATTTGAGTTAAAACTTACCTCCTTTAACTTCGAATCTTAATAAGTTGACGAAAATATCAATCTTTAATTGTATGAAAAGAATACTGCAAGTTAATTTTGTTTACAGTTAAGGATACTAAAAAGTTACTGAAAGTTTTGTATATTAGCGTTCAAAATTCAACCATACTTTAGTGAGTTAATTTTATTTTGTGTCAAAAACAATATTGGGGATTGAATATATTGATTACATATATACTAGTTTTTACCCGTGACTTTTTAGACACTACGTATCTGTTATAAGCACCGTATCTTAAGTTTAAAAAAGCCGTCAATTTGTACTTATTAACAAAACCTATCATCATACACTACGCGTAATTTAAAAAATCTAAAATTATCGCTTTACGTTTCACCATATTACCTATTACCTATACTTCATAAACTCATCCACGACTGCAGTTTTGACACAATCATTGCGTAATTCTTACATTTGAATTGAATGTTATCATTACTGCAGATGATGTACACTCAAACAAATGAATGGACGTGTAAACACAGCTGGGATGAAACATCGCCGTTTGACAACATAAGATTAAATGTTACTTGAAGGAATTGTAAATGTCTTTATCTTATTTTGCATAGCCTGTTGCTAAATCTTTGAAGCGTCAGGTTTTATCGAGAACTAGCTGACCCGCGCAACTTCGTATGCCTCGCTTAAAACATTATACAAATTTGATGATACGTAAAAAGGTTATAGGAAGGTAATCTTAAAAGATATGCTACTTTTTAAGTGGTACAGTACGTCTGTGATTCTAGAACTGGACAGGTGAGCTGGACATAGTAAGAGTAACAAGGATATGTTGTCTAAAGACGTCAAAGAGTCGTGTCTGAGATAATATAAAAGAATAAAAGGAAGACAACGTTGACATTAGGTAGATACTGGGTCCTACTTGGTAAAGTCAAACACACAATCGTTATAATATCACCAACTCTGGCATAGGCCTATGCTGGTCAAGACAATTTTCTTTTACTCGCACCAGCGCACAGATAAATACAAATATACCAATTGTAAACATACTGTAAGACGAATTATTTTTAAGAACTGAATTATTATTATTATAACTAGTACAATTGTTCTGTAAAATTTTCTCGTTTTCTCATAACTTCATATTGATGCTCTTATTAAACGTAGAGTAATATAATATAGTCTACAGTTTTCCAAATTTTCTTGAATTTGTTACTGCGATTACCGCTCAACCAACTAACCAACCATACAAACAAACTCTTCAGCTGTATTACATTCAGATTGAGAATTAATTATTGCCTACTCACAACTAAGCCCATAGAAGCGACGACAAGGTCTTTGTAATTTCTTTTCTGTAATATAAGAGATATTTTTTATCAAGTTTGATTAAGCACGTTTGTATAAGCATGGCTTTTATGTAAGTTTCAAAGTAACTGCAAGACGCTAGAGAGAAAATTATAATTTCACGAATAAAATCGCAGAGCGCGGCTTGCAGTACGATATTTATAAAGATGAAACATACATCAGTTATCGCAGAACAATCGATGATATTAGAGTTTTAATAACGAATTACATCGGACAATCAACTTACGCATACTTACTCATACTTACGTAGACTTACGTGCATACTTATGGTCAAGTAAACGTGTCAACCGGTTCGTCGATGTCCCTATTAACAGAGACACGACTTCGCTCATTTAAATCCTGTAATACGCTTAACACTATTAACAGTAGGATTCTAGAGAATCAACGAACTACTTTTAATATGCACATAGGTTTAAAATTTAAATTAGTTACATTGAAGACTAAAGAAGGAATAAACTAATTTACGTCTGGCAATAGTGACTAATACAATCTTAATCCCAAAAAAAATATTTTCAGAAAATAACACTGCGTTCTACCGTATATAAAAAATATTAATATGATATGGTTGTTTGTTACCGAATCAAGCAAAAATCGATACATGGATTTAAATGAATTTTAACATAACGATAGTCTATTATTTGAATCCTAAATTTTTAGGTCGAATTTTTTAATCGTGATATATTTATGTGGCAAAAATACAATACAATTAATAAATTGTATGTACATAATTGCTTAAGTTGAATATACGATACACTTTAAAATCAGTAAAATACATAGGAGTCATTGAAAAGCGAGTATGGAAATAGCAAGTATAAGTGTAAACACGAACCAGTATAGTAACAGTATCAAGTCAAAACAAAATAAGAGACTTCGTTGTATTGCCGCGGGGTTTAATTTAAATTTTGACACTAAACACTCATGTTCAAACAATCAATGCCAATGTAAAAAACCAATGGATCTGTCGCTTACAATGAACAACATTCATAATGTTGCTTTGACTAATATAAGTACAGACGTGTGGAAACTTTAATAAGTTAACGTTAGTATTTTTTGGTATTATACAGGCTGTTTGGGGACTGCTCCCGAAAACGAAGACAGGTGATAGTACTAATGACACCTTTGATGAAGAGATGGAAAAAAATTAGTCCTGATTAAAAAGAGATTTTTTTAACACTTTTTATTAACATTATTTACGCTCCATCTTGTAAGTACAGCTAAATGAACCGATAGTTTCACAAACAATATATTACTTTACTAAGAAAAACAGCCAGCAATGAAGAATAATAACAAAGACAGCTGGACTAACATCACGGAGCGAAATAACGCTAACAAAACGCTAATATGATTTTTTTTAGTCAGGATCGAATTTTATTCCTTCCCTTCACCAAAGGTGTCATTAGTACTATCACCTGTCTTCGTTTTTGTAAGCACTCCCCAAACATCCTGTATAAGCATTCAAATTAGCGCAGGCGTGCTCAAAAGTGCTATGTTTTTCTGTGTCTATAATACTGTACATCTTATAGGGTCGAAAATTGACTTTTTCTTTTCTATATAAATTATATTTAAAGGAAACTCCATTCATGTGTTTGAAGCTGATGTACTTTTTTCTATTAAAATATTACAAATTGTCATAGTTTTCAAATAATAATATAGTCTTTTTGAGCATGTTATTTCTTATGTAAGTTGCAGTCATTGTAAGCAAAATATGTAAAAATAACACTGTTTCAAAGAGTTATAAATGAAGCTATATGTTCTAATTATCTGAACTCATATCATACTAAATAAAAAAGTACAACTTATAAGATCGTTTACCATCTGCGATAAACAAATAAATTCACCTTTTTACGAAATTGAGTTAAGTACGCAGTCATATGTACTTTTAAACTGTCTCTTGGTAAAACTGAAACATCTTAAAAACTAAATGGTCTAATGGTAAACTTTCAAATGTGACTTACTCAAAATGATAGAAGCTATGTTTGTTTATTTACTACTGATATGCTTAATTGTAATTAGTATGCACTTTTCTATTCGATTGTACTTTAACCCTATTACCGATATTAGATTGGGGATTTAAATAGCACATGTGTTCTCATCCTCAGCAAGATTGTGTCCGATTCAATTTTACGAAATAATATTTCACACAAACATGCCGGATAAAATCATTTATAAGGCGTCGCATACAAAACATTTGCATATACGTATACATCACTCTTAGGGTTGTCATAATAAAAAAAAGTAGGTATTAGAAATTCTATTAAGATTAATACTTGATATATTTATTACAAGCTAGACAATGTATATAAAATAAAAATTAAAAACAATTCTATTAAAAATGTTATTATATAAAAATAATGAATTATCAAAGCATAGTATCTATTTTTATATACTATTATACTATTAAGTAAAACTGAAGGGTCGGTTTGTAATATCAAAATAACAAGGTTTTCTAATTTTATATAAAATTATATATAGGGTACTTTAACAAAAAAACTGGACTTTCATTGGCAGATATCTAATGCTATGTATATCGTCGCATGTAGCTAAGCATAACCTCAATGCGAATGAAACCGCGGGTTACTGCTAGTAGTAATAAATAAAAAATTAATAATGCGACAGCCCTATAATCGCTCAAGGGCTAGTGCACATCGTTTGGCTAATTTGGTGATGTTGTACAAGTTGCTCCGGTCTTTACCCTGCCTATTACGATATTAGAATTGTATAGTGTTGTTCGTTTTATATCGATAACTCTGTAATTAATGACGGATAATAGCTTTCGTGTAACATTTTTAATATTTTATTGTAATAGTGTCTGTAAGTTTTTTGATTACATGATTGTATTTAGCAGACCTGGTTTTTCCATAGTGAAAAACATCTCGATTTAAAGTTAGAGTAAGAAACGTTAAGACTTGTCTATGAATTTCCGAATTTAAATCATTAAATAATTCTTGATAAATGATGCATCGACAATTTATTTAATGATTAATGGTAGTCAAGATATTTACCTACCAACAAGTGAACCTTAAACTTTTCTGTCAGTGACATGTTATGGATTAGTTTTAACAACACTAGTTGTTACTGACTGAAAATTATTTATCAAATAAAACATGTCTTAGCAATACTAAAATTATAAAACTGGAGAAATTGTTTGTCTGAACGCGTTAATCTCAGGAACCACTGGTCCGATTTGAAAGACACTTTCATTGTTGTCTAGTACATTTATCTCGGGAGGCTTTAGACTATTTAAAAAATATAATAACGAATTGTATTGTATTGTATAATAATGTGGCAAAACGAAGTTTGCTGGGCCTGTTATTAGTAAAATATAATGCATTCATATTTGTTTACGCAACTTGAAGTTTACATATATTCGATGGTAATCACACATCACTATAAATATGAATATTTAATTTCACCCCTTTCGGCGTGTTTATTTATTGGCCATATACCCTGGGGCTGTTTTGCATACGTTAGTCTGGGGTGGTTGCAATGAATGCATAATACACTAATATTGTATGTGCCATATTAGATAACGTGCACTATTGTAGTTACAGATATTTCAAAATTTTCGACTATATAACTTGCGTATGTGATGCAGACTTTATTTTTCACAATGACTCTTAATGTTACTACAATATTTTAAAACTGAAGAGTTTGTTTGTTTGAACGCGCTGAACTCAGGAACAGGTGGTCCGAATTGAACATTTCTTTCAGTGTTGGATACTACATTTATCGAGAAAGGTTAAATTATATTTTAAAAAAAATTTGGGATCCTTACTAAAAGTGCAATAAGGTAACCTCAGGTGTTAAAACCGTAACTAACGCGAGCGAAACCGCTGGGAGAAGCTAGTAATCTATGCAATCCTTACTAATATTGTAAACGCCAAAGTTTGTTTGTTTGTTACTTTTTCACGCGAAAACCACTGAACGGATTTTAATGCAACAACAGAATAACACATACGCTATAATTAACAACGATACTGTGACACATATGAAACCACGGGGCATAGTTAGTATTGTATAAATAATTCTAAAAATTGTACGTTTTCGATTTTACATTGTTAAATATTTTGTAATCCGACACATTTTAGCCGTTTGGTTCTCATTCCCACGACTTTCTCGGTAACAAATGATTTATACTATGTGTTACTAAGAAAATGTATGTAATTAATAAAAGTTCTGATTATTTCAAAATACCAATTAAAGAATGCGCGAGGTTGGAATTTGATCTTAATTCTCTCACAAATCTCATTCGTGCTTACTTAAAAAGGGTTCCGAAGGTCTAAAGCTTTAAACTATAATATAGCATACTAGCGGTGCCGTCCGGTTTCACCGTATCACAATAATTAGAAATTATAGACGATTAGTTATTTTTATGTGTGAGCTATATTTCTGTTTCATTAAAATCCGTTCAGCAGTTTTGTCATGAAACAATAACAAGCGTCTATACGTAAACACAAATATTTGCTTTTACGATATTAGTAAGGATTTTTTTAAACATAGATTTTTTAAAGTGATATCTAATAATAAAAAAGATTTTTGATAATATTGTATGTATAAGAACTATATAAAAATATCTTTGTAGAATTATATATCAATTCTTACATCTGAAACATACCGTTTGATCGTTAGAAGCAAAAACATGCGTCAAGTCAATGGGTTTTCCAAATATGAATTGTGATTCACGATATAAACAAAACCTCGATATCTACAGCGTTTTCGTCAAAAAATCCGAACGTGTTAAATTAACTTTCATTTTAAAAAAGAGTTTGCAGCCCGAAAATTATAAAATTTATATTTGTGAGGGAAAAATTTAAATAGATGCTATTCCATACACAATGGGGAATGGCTTTTCAAAATCCTGCAGAGAAATGTGGGTAAAAATCTTCATATTATGTTATTCTCGTTCCTTTGTTAGGTTTTTGTAAGCATTGAGGTCAGGATGCTTTAGGCTACTTGTAATATTTAGGTAAAAAACTCTTATTTGACCGCTACTTGAGTCGAGAGTACCCTTATTAGCTTAATAATAACTGTTGCTAAAATATAAACCTAAATTTTTCTTTATTTACACTTTTTTCACGTTGAAATTCTTTTAAAAATGGCTCATCTTAATATTTAGGAAGTTTGGGTAATGCTCCCAAAAACCAAGACAGATGATAATACTAATACCACCTTTGATGAAGGGACAAAATAAAATTCTATCCTGACTAAAAAAATCATATTTTTAAATTTTCTATGTTAGTCTAGCTATTTTTGTTATCATGCTTCATTGCTGGATTTTTAGTACAATCATGTATTTTTTATGAAACTATAGTTTCATTTAGCTGTACTTATAAGATGGAGCGTAAAAATAAAGTTATAAAAATATGTCTTTTTTTAGTTAGGATCGATTGTTTTTTCCGTCCCTTCATCAAAGGTGTTAATAGTACTATCACCCGTCTTCGTTTTCGGGAGCAGTCCCCAAACACGCTGTATATATCTTCTGTCCGCATGTTTGTCACTAAACTCTAAACAATGGACCGACAGTAATGCTTTTTTGTGCGTGTTTAAGAGGATTCGAGAATGGTATAGAATCAAAAGTTGGTCCTCTGAAAAATATTTTTTTCAATTAATTTTTATTTGTAAGTATTTGTTGATTTTGGAATGTATTACATCGGATCTGGCAGACTACATCGCAGCGCTACCGTTGCAGTCTCCAGTATTCAGTAATATCCTATTCTAGGTATCCTTAGTTTGTCCCGACAGTGCTGCGATCAGATTGGGAAAATAGTTCGTGTTATTATTAAGTTAATTTTCGAATTAAAGATGTGAACACAGGACGTCTTTCGGTTTCACTAGTACAGTATAAATATTTCTCCATATCTGACTAATAAAAGTAGAATGTCTGTTTGATATAAAACATACATTTCCTTAGTAATGTCACAGTACATAGTGATAACAGTAACACTTTTATTTTTCTTTTCTCTATTTGTTCTAGATACTTTTCGAAATGCCTAGACTGATTTGGACGTTATTTTTACTAAAAATTAGATAATGCTATAAGGTTTCGCTATTTTTAGTTTATCATCGTCTTGTTTAAAATTATGAACGGGAGAGAAACCGTGCGCACGGCTAGTACTTAAGATTCGCGCTTATTTTTATTGTTCTATAAAATAAAGC
>JAOSYY010000013.1:8433414-8511219 GCA_025727935.1 Hebomoia glaucippe | reverse complement strand
AATTTTCACCCCTCTACAGTCAACCCCTATTATTATGTGGCAAAACGACGTTTGCGGGGTCAGCTAGTATATTATAAAACATTAAAAACTTTGAAAGAAGTCGATGGTGGTGTCTCCAATGGAATAAGTGATTTAATGACATATTTAGACTTCTTAGCTTAATAATTAAAAATACTACGGTAACCAGACTTCAGTTTCGAACTATTTATATAACATCACAGTTGTTTAAAGTGAGTATCAAACCTAACGTGGCAAGGCTTTCCCAAACTTCGAAGCAATAGGAAATTTGATAAGTAACATATCCGTTCGACTACGGAAATGCATGTATCTCAATAACACGATTGAATTTAAACTTTACATTGTGTCAGAAATTCGGAGCGACGAGACTAGGTGTCTGAGATGTGATAAAAGATTTATAGCGATGTCGCTCTCCAATATTACGTGTTTAATTGCCAATATTTAATGTAATTATTAATTTTTATATTACACTAGCTTCTGCTAGCGGTTTTGCTCGCGTTCATATCGATTTTTACTCTTGGGACTTTTGGTAAGAATTCCTATTTTTTTTTTAAATATGATATAAACTTCCACGATAAATGTACTCTATCCAAAGATACGAGATGTAAAAAAACACCGTTAGATCTGTTTTAAGTATTTTTAACATTAATGTTGTTAAATTATATATATAGTTATATTGTATTTTTATACGTTTAACTTATGTAAATTGTAGCTACAATCTCAGTTAGAAGTCAAAAGTCCACGGAAAAAGTATAATATTCGTATGTATTATAGTTCAGTAAATGGGTTATTTCAAATTCAAGAACTGGGAGGAATATTTAAAATTGGTCCAAGTCATGAAAAGCCATTCCTATAGATATATATAAAAGATAATATACCCCTTATCAACAAATCAACAAATATCTGTGTAAATTTTTATAAATCATAGCTACGAACCAAATTAATCATATTAACTTCAAACATAAAAATCTCATCAAAATTCTTCTATTCGCTGAGGAAGGAAGCCATCGGTAAACATATAGACACGTAGAACTTTTAAGATTCGATTTTCAGTCAGAGTGTAAAAATCGTGAAGAATCAATACAATAAAGTGAACATGATGCTCGTCTATACATATTCGACATAAAAAAACAAGGATAGAACAATTGTATCGAATAAATAATTCTAGTACTGCTATCATAAAGCCAGTGACCACGATTCCTTCTTTTATTCGGCCATCGGGATTGCGTTAGAAGTCCAACCGTGAATAATTGATTCGTATAAATTGTGAACGCCTGTTCCTATCTGTCCGAGCAAGATTGCTTCTTGAATCTTGGATTTTCGAACTGAAATAAAATTGTTTCTACTTTTTATATGTATTTATTACTTTATATATTTCAAACTAACTTTGCCACACGGTTTTGCGTGTACAAATGTTGAGCATTATGAAACAAAAATAATCTAATGCCTTAGTTACTAGTTATTGCATCGGCAATTTGTTATGAAGTCACGTCAAAATCGATCCAGCCACTTTCATTACTTAGAACAGACAGATAGACGAATATTTTTAATTATGTATTCGATAAGAACTATATATACTTTTAATACAAAATAATTTAGGAGAATTTGAACACTATTTATATATTTCAACTTCATACTTTCATCATTTTGTCAAATAATTGTGAACATTAATATTTTACTTTGTAGTCAGAGCCATATAACTGTTAGACAACCATACAAACTCCCTTATAACAAGTGAAAACCTTCTTAAATTTAAATAGATACATTTATCTTTCTCGATTAAACCAAGTCATCAATAAAACCAACGGTACAATAAGAAACATCCTCTCAATAAAGATTTTTCACACTCGTGAGTTCCTACTGAATCACTGCTTGCAATAATTATCGGAAAAGAAATCGGAACGAAAGATATTTATGGAGGTGAGGCCGTAGCTACATACGTCTTGATTACTTAGAGTCTGTTAGAGTTTGTATACACGGACGGGTATTCAGCTAACTCGTACCTTTTCTATATTAGCGTTCTACGGACTTTGCTTAAGACCTTTGTAACGTGATTTTATTTTCTATCCTCAGTTGGTTGAATGAAATATTATCGTATCTATTTCAACAAATACATTGGTAACTCTAAGAAAAAGTAATTTCTTTTTCTTTTCTAAAATTGTTCAAAGTCATAACGCTGGTGAAATAATAATCTAAGTTACTCTTGAGTGTCTTTTAACGAAATTCATGTCACAGTAGACAGACTCACAGTTTATAAATAGGTATTCAGTTATACGTATTATATAGAATTTCATAATTAATGAAATCTATCATTTTGATTTGCGTAATGGTATTATAGGTATAGGAACTAAACAGTAAATAAAAAATAAACTTTGAAACCTACCTCCATCGCCAGAACAGCTCCAAAATACCAACACAAAATAACAAATTCTCATGTCTATTTAATTAGAAATTGGTTAAAAAGACCTTAAATATTTTTGCTATGAAACTTACAAGTGAAGTTAATAAAAACGTAATAATGACAAAGAAAACTTTTTTCCCTACGTATAGTGGACGTTTCAAAAATAGAATTTGGCGAAGCTTCCGTTATTCGCTACCATTAGCAAGTAGGTATTGATTAATGTCAAGTCGTGTATATTTACGACTTAGCCGGCGACACTTTGCTTACAGAACACGTATCGAAATAGGAACGTAATTACTGACAGTTAGGTTAATTTAAGACATACGATGTCGGGGATCTTTTTATTTAAGTTAATAAAAAAGAAAAAGTTTATTACATTGTATGTATCGTTGGAAAAGTTTGAGTATTTGAATTTTGGATGAAATGAAGCGTGCTTATAACAGTCTAGCGGTATCCGATGGTTTTACCTGTGAAAATATTATTTATACTCTATTTTTAAAGCTATTAATGGTGTTAATATTTTTGTACACAACATGATAAAACTCAGATAGCCTGAATTACTTCTCACTATATAAATTGTCTTCCACTATTAGTCCCATGAGAATTGATGTAGTCATATCTAATATTAAATGGAACAAGCAGAACATACACACAGGTAGACAGACAAAAAAAATCTTAAAAGCAGTTTCGATTACTGGTCCTGAAATGCAGCTATTTTGAAATACAAAACGATGAATAGAAAATGGTAGACGTTTTAATTAGTAATTTATTTATAGCTTATTTAAGCTTAGATACATCTGTACGTGGATCATTATTAAGTTTCCCTTGAAATAACACTTAAAAATCTCACGTACTGTAACCTAATCCAACGCAAACTACACAAAGCGTTAGACTAGTCATTCGGTAAACACAGATCGATTAACCCCTTAACCGCTCTGTAAAGTGCAACATCAACCCATTAGCGTCGGCAAACATTTGTATTCGGCTACCGAAATAACTTGAAACTTATGAACACGTAAAGAGTGGCCAAATTTTTTTTACTTAAACTTACGTCACTTTACTGGCAAAGCTTCGAATGCGGGTAGCAGGAGTAGATTTGAGGATTCTGTAGCATAGCGGTTGGATAAAGCACCACGATAGCAGAGCACCGGGTTCAAGTTCCAGTCGGAACGCAGTTGCATTTTAAAATTATGTGAATTGCGTTCTGTCTCTGGTACGGGCTACTTGTGGCCGGACGGGTGTCAAAACACAGGCATATCGTGTATTAAATGTGGTGGATGGAAGTCCTATTAAATCTTAATTTCCGGCGGGGTCACGTACCACCGTTCATGGATGGAAAAGTCGTGAAGTGCTGTGCGCGTTTCGATTTCAGTCTATCAATTTCCGAATATTTGGAATAAAAATATAAATAAAACCGACAGCAAAATGCCGCTAAAAATGACAGTAGATGTAATGTGGCTAATATTAGTATTGCCAACCTTAAGACCTTAGCTAAGCATATTATTAGTAATATGCTTAGCTAAGGTCTTAAGGTTGACAACGCCTCTTCTAGATATACTGAACTTAGAGATGTCCATAGGCGACAGGAATCGCTTAGTATTGAACTGTATGCTCGTTTGCTTTTCTATCATATAAAAAGCATTAGGTCAGCCCATCATTGTATAATGATGTTATTGAGCTATCACTTATATATATACGATATTGTTATATATAACAATATCGTGGCAGTTACTATATTCTCACTCAAGAACCGCTGGGCCAATTTTGATCATGTATGAATTATGGGACTCACTTCTGATTTGTATGGGAACTAAGTCAAGGAAAACATATCTAGAAAATCCGCCAGTTTACAAAAAAGGTCAAATACACGCATAGTATTTGAAAAAGCAATCGACTACTGATCAGTGTTACATTAGATATTTTAAAGAAAGTAAAATACAGAATAATATAGTTATAGAAATGTAGAATTAATAGTGTTCAAAAGTTTAGAACACATGACATGTTAATTTTGTATTCATAAAACCGTAGATAAGGGACATCTAATACATACGAGATAGAATATAGTGACTTAATAATTAATTTTTCTACATAGTCTCCGATTCTCTCTACACAACGAGTCCAGAGCTTTTCCAAGGCATTAATCCCGTTAAAAAAAAAGTTCCGTCGTGGTCCTGAAAAAAGCTCTCAACAGCATCAATCGTTCTCACTACTTTTTGATCCCTCCTGCTATATGAATAAATCAGTCTTGAATTATTTTAATTTTAATCCAGTATAAAGTAGTTTACAAAATAAAACCAAATTAGGCTGGTATAATGTTAATTTGAAGGAATATTTCATGGCTCAGTATAATCCGGTAGTTAGTAAACAGCTATTTAAGTAATCTGTTAGTTAATTAACAAGTTGATAAGCAATTTATGGACGACAGTGACCGTAATTATTTTAGAAAGTGATAGTTTTAGTAAGGCAACGGAAGTCTGTTGAATTTAAATTTCATGAAGCGTTTCGGTATAGGCTTAAGACTACTACGTGGATAAATTATACTTCTAAGGAAGATTTAATACTGTAATTAAATTTTCCGTTAATATTCGAGAGAATATATATGAGAATATATTTTATTTCATAATTAGGTTTTTTATAAAATAGATATAAACGCAAAATATAATTTTGTAAGTTTTGTAGCCCAGCGGTTGGGTAAAGCAAGCGTGACGCCAGACCACTGGGTTCGAGTCCCGGTCGGAATGTAGTTGCATTTAAAAATAAGCAATTTATGTTCTGCCTCGGGTACGTGCTGCCTGTGGTCAGTCGAGTGTCAAAACACAGGCATTTCGAGGATTGAGTATGTTGGGAACTCCTAAAAATTTATGAGTTCGTTGCTATGGTTACATATCAGCAAATATTTATATGGTATGTAAACCAATTGTCCGAATCTTATGTATGTTTTTCTGTTCTATAATAAACTCTACTCTTAAAATTACATATAATAAATTAATAGGAACCATGTTTTCGTTAATTTATATGATATATATAATTAATTAATTTAAACAATCTAATTAATTTAAAAGTGATATTTTCTCTAAAAATGATGTAGGTAATGATCAACTAAAGGTGGTTCACAAAATCGACACGAATGCGAGCATAACCGGAGGAAAAAGGTAGTCTTAAATAAATAATTTAATTTCATCTTCATGCTTGTTTATTGTTTTGAGAATATAAAATCTTACACCACTGCATTATTCAGTGGGTCTTAGAAAAATTCTGTTTTTCAATTTCAACTGCATAGATACCTATCTACCTCCATCGAGCGTCTAGACGGCTCTACTAGAGAAAACGTTTATGTACACATAATTCTAAAGGACCCTCTACATGATGAGACTAATATTATAATTTTATATTACAGTCCTGCAGCCTGTGACGTCATACGAGTGGTTAAATATTTTGTGTAATTTTTAACGTCAGAAATCTTCGTGAGTTTTTATAGAACTCTTTGAAGTTTCATCATTATTGGATTAATAGTTTAGAAACATATCGTTATATATATTTGGGAGATACGTAGCCTAGCGGTTGGGTGAAGCAACCGCGACGCCAGAGCACTGAGTTCGAGTCCCAGTCGGAATACTGTTGCATTTAAAAATATGTAATTCGTGTTCTGCCTCGGTTACGGGCTGCCTGTGGCCCGACGGCTGTCAAAAACGCAGGGATTTTCGAGTACTAAATGTGATGGGAGGAACTCCTAATAATTTATTAGTTCCATCCGGGTCACGTACTACCGTTCATAGATGGAAAAGTCGTGAAGTGTTATGCGTGTTTCCATTGCAGTCTATGAATTTCCGTATACTTGAAATAAAAATAAAATGAGGCCTTTAGGTTGGCAACGTGTCTTCTAGATTTACTGATCTTGGAGTTGTCCATGGGTGACAGAAATCGCTTGATACAAGTGAACTATATGCTCGTTTTCCTTCCCATCGCATAAAAAAATATCGAGGACAAATATATCTATAAATAAGAATACTTATAAAGCTATACGGTTTCATATTCCACTTAATTAAAAAAAATACTTATTACTTTAATATAGAGTAATATATATAATCTACCGTTCTTACATCTATATTATTCTGAACTCTAATCTCGTATATTTGTTACTACATAAAAACGTTTTATTACCCCACTTTTAACTTCTCTTAACTAACAAACAGTGTAATCAGCTCGCCTACTAAAGTTGGAGTCGATCTCGTTAGGGAGCTAAAAGTTTGACGCGTGCTTTCTAATATTTTCGTACAATGAATAAGCCACCTTTACGTTGTCAATGACCGCTGCATAACATACAAACTTACAAAATGTCCAGAATTCATTATGTCAGCTTGACAGCGACATTCATCAAAATGCTAAGTACTCGTTCCTGTTGCACTTTTTACAATGAATTATTATTCATGGCTCCCGAGAAAAGAGATCTAGTTTAAATAAATCTCCATTTCACTTCTTTTATCTTTTCCAATATTTTCATGAAAGTTTTTTTCCATGTATGTTCAAGTGAATCTAATAAAATTGCAAAAAACTTCCTCATTGCAACAAAATAATTACCAACATTTATTCCATTATCATGTTTTTAAATCACGTAAATAAGTTCTAAACGCTCTACAAATTACAGGCGATTGCAAAATAGGATTAAATTAATTTTCTTTCCTTTAAAGTTGCGAGCAAGGGGATTGCAAGTGACGGATGTCTGGGGTTCTATTAATTGACCTGAAATAAGGAACTACGGCGCTGAGTTGCGAACTATCGATCACAGATTAAATATCAGTTACTTCGTAAGCTGTTTGCTTGACATTTAATAAGAACTTTCATTAGTTGTTGCGTTGATTTCAAAATTATATTTAGATATTAGCTTCTGCCAACGGCTTCCCTCGCGTTCATTTCGATTTTTACACCTTGAGTTGCATTATTGGACTTTAAGGATCCTTAAATTATTTGAAAATATAATATAATATGGCCTTCCTTGATAAATGTACTATTCAACACTGAAAGAATTTTTCAAATCGGACATTAGCGCGTTCAATCAAACAAAAAAACTCTTTAGCTCTATAATATTAATTTAGATATTTAGTTAAAGTTTTGTGAAAGTTGTATGAAGGGAAAACATTAGTAAAATTATTTTATAACTTTTATTTAAAATTTTGATGTCCGTTGGATTTCCGAATACTTAAAATAAATATGGATTAACAACGTTTCATTAAATAAGCACGTTTAGGACACATTTTGATACCAATACTACTTTAAAAATAATCGTCTGAAAGCTAATAAAGGCGACAACTTTAAACAAGGTTTTACATAAAATATTTTTGTTTAGACAAATGCAGCAAATATTTTTATTGTACTTTTGTTTTTAATTGTATGAACCCATTTCTATGAGGCAGTGTCCGACAAATGTCACTAGAAATGCCTATTCTAGTTCATTTAGGAATTCTAATCACGAACGACTGTTAATGATACTTTGTATGTCACTTAGATTATTTGTCGATTTATGGCTGCAGGGATAGTTATTAATTTTAAATGATTTTATTTGTTGTCAAGACTTAAGTTTATAGATATGAAGTTACTTAGACCTACAACAGCGAAGATATTCGGTATTATTTTCCATTAAAAAAATCATATTTTTAAAAGGGCATGTCAGTCCACCTGTTTTTGTTGTCATACTTCATAACTGGTTCTTTTTTTTAGTATACATATTTAGTTTTTTTGAAACTATTCTTTCTATTAGCTGTACTAACATGATGAAGCGTAAATAATGCTAATAAAACTTTTATTTTTTTAATTAGCGTCAAAGTTTCCATCCCATCATCAAAGGTACTATCTATACTGATTAGTCCTATCATATGTTTTCGTTTTCGGGAGCGGTTCCTCAACATCCTGTATTCTAAAACATTGTCTATATACATAAATATAATAAGCGATTCCTCTCGCCCATGGACATCTCCAAGATCAGTAGATCCAGAAGACGCGTAAGGCCTTAGCCATCATTTGAAATTTTTAGTGACGTTCTGATGTCGGCCTTGATTTTTCTTTATTTCAGGTATTTGGAAATTCATGGACTGCGCACTTCACGACTTTTCCAAAAGTACAAATTATTATTAATAGCAAAGCTCAACTAGTTAGTATATAATTGAGTTCAAAAACTTGAAAAAAAATTGTTGACGCGTCATAAACTATAGTATGTAGTGAACCTTAGTCACAGGTAAAAAATTGAAAAAAACTTTTACTCACTTTGCTGCCGTGACGGCAAATTGTTTCTCTGCATTTAAAAAGAGGATACAGGGAATGTTGCCTTTAAAACTTTCCTATGCCAACTGTACACAGAAATGTTGATACTTTTCGGGCAACATCGAATTTCTAACAACTTTTAAATTAACTTACTTCTTAATATATGTACAAAAAGTGTTTATTACTGACACGAGTGGACCTAATATTTTAATTTACAATTATTACTATAGTTATAAAAATAATATACATATATACTTATTATTTACCGCAAAACTAAGCGAATATAATAATCATACACTTTGAAAAAGTCTTTCATAAAGCCTTCGAATTATGCTTGACATTATTGAAAAATATCATGCATATTAATCAATCATTATTATTCTTTATTTGTCAACTTACGTACAATTCTATAAATTTAAACCACACATATAATATAAAGATATGTTACAAGAAATTTTGTTATTGAAGTTTTCCAGCAATAGTGTACAGTATTTTCTTGAATTTAGAACACTTTCCAGACTTACCTTACAATCAAATATAAGGCGCTTGACACCCGCCCTATCCACTGTGAATCAAAGATTTGATACGTTGCCAACGACGGTTTCCGCCCCCGACTTTATTGAAATTGTAGTATTTGTTTAAATAAATATTTGGATCATCTCTAGAATTTTACCTTTGTAAAATAAACTTCTATATTTTATTGTTGGATATAAAATGTACCTCAAAGCAATCTATACTGATATTATAAAGCTTAAAAGTTTGTATGTTTGATTGAACGCGCTAATCTCAAGACTGCTGGTACGATTTGAATAATTCTTTCAGTGTTCGATAATGCAGTTATCGAAGAAGGCCTACATACATGAAAGTATATATTTTCAAAAAAATAGGGATCCTTACTAAAAGTCCAATAATGTAACCCAAGGTGTAAAAATGAACGCGAGTGAAGACACTGGCAGAAACTAGTGAGGTAGTAAAAATAAAGACATTCGTAACCAGACGTATGAATAACCGGTTTAAAGATATTAGTTATTATTTTATTAAAAATAAAATAGCAAAAATATTGTGCAGTGTAATCAAATGTCAAAAAAGGTATTCAATTACAACTTAACCACCCCGTACATATCAGTTATCAAACAAAAAACCCCATCAGAATTGGTCTCTTAATTTAGAAGTTACAGTGCTACAGACATAAACAAGATTATACCCCTTATACATGTTAAAACATTATACCCCTTTTTAGACGTAGGGACAGATAATTAAGATTTAGAAAGCATTACATATTTTTTTAAGCGATAGCAAGGTAAACGAGCATACACTTCACTTATATTAAGCGATTTCTATCGCCCTTGGACATCTCTAATATCAGAAGATCTAGAAGACGCGTTGCCAACCTTAAGGCCTTATTTTATTTTTATTTCGAGTATTGCGAAATTCGCAGACTGAAATCGAAACGCGCATAGCACTTCACGACTTTTCTATCTATGAACGGTGGTACGCGACGCGGACCGAACTTATAATTTATTAGAAGTTCCTCCCACCACATTTAATAGTCGAAATGCCTACGTTTTTGACACTCATCCGGCCACATGCAGCCAGTACCCGAGGCGGAACACAAATTACATATCTTTTAAAATGCAACTGCGTTCCGATCGGGACTCGAACCCGGTGGTCTAGGCGTCGCGATTGCTTGACATAACCGTTAGGCTACAGAACCCTCAAATATATATATATAAGAATTCATAATTTACAATCCTATCTTTGTAACTCACAATACACAAAGATAAGTACGTTTATATTAATAAATACAATAGAAACGAAATAATATGTTTCTATAAATTGAGGTAACAATTCATTTACAAATAAATTATGATATGGGTTCCATTTGAACTCCTTTATTACTTAGGCGCTGAAGAAAAACAATATTTTCATTAACGGAGATTATATTTTACTTTTATCGTATGAGGAAAATATATTAATTCTTGCTTCGTTAAAATAAAATGGATATTATTTTATTACACGTATTGAAAGTCTTGGGTATTTCTGAGACCCTTATTCAAAGATAAAAGACAGAATTGTCAGATTATCTTATTTTTGTGCTACAATTACCAGTTCAAGTGATAGATTAGAAATTTTAAGTAACCACTGACTTAACAATATAACTTAAAATTATCTCGATTATTTAAAAAACACGCCTTTATCAATCTGTTCCGTTAGGCACTATGATGCCATAAATAGACAAAGACAACCATTGCCAATAACACCCCATTCTTACGTCGGGAGTAAAAAGGCACGTAATATAAAATTAAATTAATACTATGCGCCGAAAAGGTTTGTTACCTCTGATTATAGTTGAATAAATTTCGACCGCAATGATAAAAACAAAAATGTTATTAAAAATATTATAACTTCGAAATATCACAGTATTACTGGGTAATGTGAAGTATAAGTACAAAATATTCTTCCGCAGCCGCGACAGGCGCATTTGGAGATTTTAAAATTGAAATTTATATTCGTAGTTAAATGTAGAGTTTCAGTAATACCCCGCAGTTCTTAGGGTTGTCACACGAGACATTTGAAATTCCCGACACGACCATTTTACGTGGGAAAATGTAAAAATTTACGTCAAAAATATTTTGAGGTTAAACATAATTTATGTAACAGTTTTATATTAAAAATCATCTCCATATAGCGATAATACATACAATTTAAGGTGGATTAATATTCTATGTATTTCTAGGAGATAACATAGTATAAACAAAAGTTTGACCTCACAAGACAAAAGTAAAATGACATGTGTCAACCCTAGCAGTCGGCAATGCTTTTCAGTTACATAAAAATTGTGTTTTCCATTTAATTTGGCTGCAAGTTTATTGCATCGCGCTTTGTTATTTCGGTAATGTATGGGATCGTACGTGATTGTATGGAATTGTATGTGATTGCTGATCATTTTATTTTTCCGGGCAGAAAAAATAACTTTATCCACTTGATGACACATTCAGGTGATATAGATAACCTTTCAAATTATACGATCGAATTAAAAACAGACTGTTCTTAATTGTAAACGCGTACTTCATAATGATACCTTTTTCTTTAAAAGCTCGCTTTAAAAGCGCAATTTTTTGATGGACAATTTCACAATTAGTCGTGATTCTACTAATTTTTTACTGGACTACAGGAAAGTAAGAGTTATTATATATAATCTATGTATTTTTACACTGTTATTATGTGTAAACTAGTAAGATTTTGAAATATGGGGAGCTTTAATATTCCTGGTTACATTTATACTACTAACAAATATTCTATAAATTATTTAATAATATTAGATAAACAAATATTAAAAATCAATTTATGCACACAGAACCTGATATGCGAGCAAATTTTGTACATACACATTAATCTTCCTTTTTATATACCTCCTGTTCGCGTCGGATAAAAAAATTACAGAATCGGGAGACTAAGGTTCTATTATACCCAGATTGCATTCGAAACTTTTCATTTAATATTTATCCGATTTAAAGTCATTCTACTGTAAACAAATCAAAATGAAAGCTTGTTTCTACAAGTTGCCCAATGAATCGTGTTAAATCGGAATTGATCTTGGCAGAACAGCTGTTTTCTTTGGCCACAAGACGCAAGTCATTCGCAAAAACGAATTCAATCCGGTGTACATTAGTTTAGCTCGACTGAGCTTTGTTAGCTCGCTACTGTGCGCTTGCTGAAGCTTTTGTAGGACAAAACGTTAGGGTTCAATACAGCTTAAGGTTAGATAGACCTAACACGAAAAAGATTTTTTATATATATCGACATGGCATCTGATGGTGCTAAACTAAACAGGAATACTCACCGATGAGTCGAATTTTCGCATATTATTTTTGTATCCATATAATATTTATACATATTTAGATAGTAGAAGTTGGGAATGTACTTCAGTGTTATATCCAAATAAATATATATAAGGCCGGCAGCAGAATGTCACTTAATAATTATGTAATATGGCTAAAGTCTTACGGACAGTAACGCTTACTGGCCTAGAAGTTGTCCATGGCCGACGTGAATTGTTTACTTTAGGTGAATTATAATGACTATTTCCCTTCCAATCGTTTAAAAAAAATACTAAAAATCTCGTACTCGTATTCAATAAGCCAAAGAAACTATAACAATAAATAGACTTAATTTAAAAAAATATATCTAGCATTATATTACGGTAAGCAATATTATCAATATCAAATTATATTTAAATATAATTTCAATACTACGAATAAAAGAACGCTTAATTGACGTTAATTGGCGTAAATTATAATTTTTAATGGCATGACAAACGAGCTTCAGATTCCCTTTATGGCACATTGAACACCTATAACATTATTAATTATTCAATAACGTATTGACCAACATTTTTATTTTACCATTCGAAAAGTTATATGAAGCCAAAAAGAGTATTTATTATCTTTGAACAATAGTACGTGAGCCGGATGGAATTATAAATATGATTTTTAGAAATCTTCTCTACCCAGTTACGTTAGATACGTTACCATATAGACATTCGATAATAGAATATAAATATTTTATCACGGGGTACGGCGCCTATAAACCATCAATGCAGCTTTTAGTCTAGACTAACTATTAGCTCAATATATAAATAACATTATAATTAAATTAAATAATTTAATAGTAACAAGAGAAACTGTTAAAAATTCAATTATCGACACCAAGATTACGATCATCGAGATTGCTCCAAGTTTTGGTTTAAAAATAGAATTCGCCTGCAGTAAGCTGATTTTCGAACTCCTCCATTAGGGTTGCAAGTAAAAAAAAGGTAATCTACAAGCAGCCACGCACGTGACCGGCTCCCCGATTGCGTCTAACGACATTCTAATGGCAACATTGTGCTACATTTTGTACTTCTTCTAATGTAATGTTACAACGATACTTATAAATAATAGACGCGTTTCTATAAATATTCGTTTACTTTTTTGACGTCACCTGAAACTTTTAACGCCTTTTTTCATATATTTTTCTTTATAACCCTGAATATACTATTTATCCTTCCTAATATTTTAAACGCAAAAATGTATAACGATGCTTCTCACGATATTAGAAGAAAACTATTGAATTTTTAATTTTTAGAAATATATCTTATACATCAAAATAATACACACATTTATGAAGATATTCTGACACAATTGAAACTGTAGGCCACCGATAGTATTAAATAACTTCACATTTTAATATTAAGTTAAAAATATAGTTGTATATAATTTCTTGACGCTCTATCTACTGGTAAAGTCGCTATGACCTAAGAGTAAAGAGCTAACTACTTTGAAATTTTTATACATAAAGCGATTAGAAACGCAAACAAAATAGGACTTGCTAAAAAAAGAAAGCTCATCACAGTAGGCATAACGTATACAAAATAAGTTGTAATCGTGGTGATAAAAGGACAATCCTAAGCGAAATCTACCGGGCTATAAAATATAAGCTTCAATTCGGGCGCAGGTGAATTCGGAACGTAGTAAATAATTATTATGTACACGCGACGAAACAGTTAGTTCCCAATTCCGGGAAAACGTCAATAAAAATGGCTGAACGCCTGTACGTATTGCTTTTATGAAATTCAAGTAACTAACGACATTAATTTCACTAAGGAAAACTTATTTTACTTCTATTAAAAAAAATCTCCACTTAAAACAAATAGAAATAATTAAAAGGCAGTAAATATAACATTTTTTTACACAATTATTACTAATTATAAAAACCTTATCAACAGTCATTACATGATTTAGAGAAGATTTGCTCGTAATTTAAATGATAATTAGTAATTTCAATATACCCACCGATGATCAAACATATAAATAAGATCTTTAGATAAGAGATAAAGACATTATCTGATGGAAAACGAACCTCCCTCTCATCGGTACAGTGTATGACCTATTTTCCTTTTGTTTAGATAGTTAAATCCGGTTTATATTGTTTTATAGTCTCGATGTAAAATAAGACTAAAACACATCTGCAATATTTTTGTACGATAATAACTGGTTTTTTTACATAGGAAAAAGCCTTTTTAAGTGGATCTAGCTGGATTCATTTTTAAAGTCTTTGGTGGATCACATTACAAGTATATAATGAATGAACACACAAATCTTAAATCTATAGTAATATTATAAAGTTTGAATGCGGTAATCTCAGGAACAGCTCGTCCGACTTGAAAAATTATTTCAGTTTTGGATAGTACATTTATCGAGGAAGGCTAAAGGCTATATTATATTTTCGAAAAATTTAGGAATCCTTACTAAAGGCTCAATAATATAAGCTAAGTTATAAAAATCGAAACAAACGCGAGTGAATCAGCTGGCAGAAAATCCATTTTCCGATACGAATACCTACATTTTCGCAACATAATAATTCACCAAAAACACGCAGTTAGTTTCCTTCGAAATTTTCGAAATCACGTGTCTTAATAGGCGTGAAATTAAGGCGTTTTGAAATTCACACACCACAAGGGTTACGGTTATGTAATTACGAAACTAGAATAATTTATATAACACAAATAACTGAGGCACACGAAGTTCATTAAAATATTTGTTAGCGTCAAAAGTTTGTTAGCGGAAAGGTAAATGTAGTTTTCATTATGTTTATTCAAACAATTATTCGTTGATTAATTAAATGTTTTATTTGAAAACAACGATACAAATCAATTAATGTCATCACCTCGATGATTGAAAATTTATTGTATTTTATATTCAATTTAATTCCTTTTTCGTTACAAAATTAGTGCTTTCAAAGGCGAATTTACAAATGGCCGCTGCATTTAATTTGGCGCTCTTTACACATACAGTATTTTATCAAAAAGCCTAATTACTCAAGTTTCAGTGGAATTCATTAGTAAAACGTTTTCTATATGGATATTAGAATATGGAAAAAATATTTAAGAGTACGACGAATTTCTACAAAATTTTATTTAATCATACTAAATGTTATCAATAATTTATTTTTGACTTGGTAGTACGAATATATCATTAAAAACCTTTTACTTACTAAGTGAAATGCTGGTAAATAATTACTGATCTAATTAGACCTAACATTAGGGTGACCACGATTCAGAAAGCTGCGGAATTGATTTGGGAAAACTATAAACATAAATAATTGTCTGTCCCTCATCTATAGAAGAAATTTAGTATGTATGTATAGGATAACCGCTCTATTATTTTTACATAACTCTAAAAAGAATCTATTTATTTTTTTATATACATTTGTACGCCAAACGAGCATATAGTTCTGTCAGTAAGGGATTTCTGTCGCCCATGGACACCATCAAGATCAGTAGATCTATGAGGCGTATTACCAAGCTTAAGACCTTAGTCATATCACATTATTTTTAATAAACATATATTCTAGACATCAAAATATTTCTGGTATTACTAGAGGAAACTGAATGTACTTTTCTTCTTTAGCTCATAAGCTACCACGAGTAATAAATATACGTTTTTAACTGGATTAAATTTGTATAGATATTTTACCTTCGTGGAATTGTCGCGGCTCTACGTATAAATATACTAATCTTATTATCAAACTAAGATGGTCACCCTACGCTCTGGGAGTAAGCTGAAACCGGGAAAGCTGTGAAAAATTACTTAAGCGCCAAATGCACGCCAAGTCATTAGTTAATTAATTACAAACGCAGTAAATAGGCTAACGTAATAATAAGAAATTTCTAATGAGAAATTTTACATTTAATTTGAGCGGCATATTGCACAACTTAATTTATTGTGAATAAGACGTACAAAATAGTGTGAAATAGACGTACAAAAAAAATGTTATTGCCATAAGTGCCGTATAAACTTTTATATTTTTTTAAATAAAGCTGTTAGTTTGAGCTGAAAACATTGAGTGAAAACTTTTTTATTTTAAACATTTGCTACTGACTGAACGATTTAAAGTAAAATAATTATAGTTTTAAAACCTTTTTTTTTTTAATTACGGATAAGGAATCTCTTACCAAATCATAAAACTTATACTGTTCACATCTAACTGAATAAAGAAAAACACACCGAAGTGGGCTTATTGTAATAGAATACAATGTTTTCGTGAAATCCTTCGTACTTAGAATGCGATGGCCATAAAAACAAGATAAATAAACTTTTTTTCGCTTATACGAATCGTTTCGTTAATTCATAGACATATATTGAATAATTATTTGCGTCGTAAGCGATATGTTAGCATCGTAGCAGCATTGATTTAGCACTTGGAAGTCGCCGGAATGTCTCATAGCCACAAATAACATCAACTCACTTGTTTGTCGACTAAAATCGGTCAAACCATTAATGTGTATGTTACAATTCGTATATAAACTTATGCACACGACTTTGCTCGCGTTGATGCTGATTTCCATTAAATGTATTGACAAGTTATTTCTATCGTTATATATTTGGAAGAAAAATTAGTTTTCATTGCCAATAACATTTTCCTTAATATAAACTTTTAATGAAACAATAGCTGTTATTATGACCGAAATATACTTAACACATACTATTTGTGTTCTATTGCTTTTCTAAGCCTCCACTTTTTTTATACAGGATGTTTGGGGACTGCTCCCGTAATCGAAATCTAGCTATTTTTGTTATCATGCTTCATTGCTGGATTTTTTTTAGTACAGTAATGTATTTTTTATGAAACTATCGTTTCATTTAGCTGTACTTACAAGATGGAGCGTAAATAATGTTAATAAAAATTGTTAAAAATATGTCTTTTTCATAGTCAGGATCGATTTTTTCCGTACCTTCATCAAAGGTGTCATTAGTATTATACTATCATCCGTCTTCGTTTTCGGGAGCAGTCCCTAAACACCCTGTATAAATTAATCGAATATACAAACACATACTTTATACACGAAAGTTGAAGATGAAACAAATGTAACCTAAGTTACTGTTTATGAAATTAGATATTACCAAATGAAGATTCTTTCAAAATCGTTTCAGCTGTATCGTAAGTAAACCGGAGCAGACAGACAAAAAATTTATAAGTTGTCTTTCTTTCATAAGAATTTTTCATCAAATGCATTTTGATTGTATTTTGATCCTATATTTTAATTATATTTATATATGTCACTTTAATGAGATTTTTTGCATTTTCACAAGAGCTTTTAAAAAGTAGCTTTTGATATCTGCGTCCTACAAATTTCCCTTGGTGATTTTAAAAATTATTCTTGTAACCATGAATGGTTTTAAAATACTAATTACAACCAACGACAGACTACTGAAAATTAAAATACAGATTTGTATCAAAGATACAAAAAATTATTATACATTTTTTTATGAGGTGAAATATTTTGTTGTTATTATTCTTAATGTTTACAATCTCTTTTGTAAAAAATATTAGCAATTAAAATGGAATATAAAATATCAAATATTTATTTTTAATAATCGAGTAAACAAATGACGAAAAACTTATGAAACCACGTCCACATTATGGCAAATCGACGCGTTCATGAAATTATTGACTTGAGTAGAGGAAGCGATGAGTCGGTCAGTAGCAAGCCAAAAGTTATACAGCCTTATTTATAAAAATTCCTGAAAAGCGGATGTTGTTAAAATACTCATTTGGTCATTTAGCAGTTCGTTGTAATAACTTACAATCCCGTAAAGGAGAGCTTTAGCTTTTATGAATATAATTTATGGACAACATTACAGTGAGTGTTCTTTTATATTATTAATGTGGATTGATAATTTTCATAAACAGGGCCGATAGTCTGTGTCTACCTTTATGGAAAATAAATATTATTTATGTATAAAACTATGTAAAATATGCATTTTTTGGTGTTACATCTAGGTAAATCTCTATATTGAGTAAACAAAGTTAGACAGTAGTCCTAGAGCAGCGGGCAAAGTCATATGAATTACTTAACACATAAGCGCTTCAAATAAAGCAATGTCTTAAAGGCGCAAAGAAGCAATTTTAGATGAAATGAACGCTAATAAATTCACGAAATGGCACGTCGCCAGCATTTTATTTGAGTTTTCGTGACACGCCGAATGTAATTACGTTGTAAGGTCTATTACATATGGCCTACAATGTAACATTGGAAAAGGCTTTCACGAATATTTTCTTCGTAGTTATTCGAGGTACATAATATTGAATTAATTTCGAGTGAACTACTTGAGTAATGCAATTAGAAACATCGCATACGATTAAAATCTTAAACGGTATGGGTGAAATTGAAAACATATAGTCTGTATATAAAATTCTTACCAGTTTCTGTTTGTGAATATCTGAAACAAAAAAGTTTGCTAAAGAATAGTATTAAAACACCATATATTATGTTTATATTTATACTATTGGCAGTACACCAGAATGTCTTTAATATGTTATATTTATCATATATAGTGTTATATATAACCTATTAAAGATGATAAGAAAACTAATAGCCTAGCTTTTCACCTTGATCGAGAAAAAACAGAAATAATCGCCATTGTGATTGAATCCTACTTCTATATAATTTTACAGCTATCAATTAAACAAGCTAACGACTTAATGAGTATTAATTAAAGACTAGCCATATTAAGATAAACTTTGAAGTATCATTCTTTTTATTATATATTGTTATATAAAATGACAGATCGACACCTTTAAGGCTTAATTGATGGTAGGCTTCAGTCTAGTGACGTCATAAAATACTCAATGGTAGATTTCCAATACCCCTATTCTTAAAGCAGAGTCTATATAGATAGAATTAGCCTTATCGTTGTATACATCAAGGTCACCTTTTGTCGTATTTAGTATTGATAATTTTCAGCATGGATCGTCAAATTAAAATATTATAATTCCCTTTATAGTCACTATGTCAATATCTGATATTCAAGAAGCGTGCTTTTTTATTACATTTCATATCACTACACCTAAGCTCTATGGAATAAGCTTTCGCTAACCATTTTTCTGAACTGAAACGACTGTGTCAAGAAAATAGCGTATTCTTATGTCAAAAGCCAGCAATTCATGTCCTTTGTCTCTGGTCTGCTGTCTCTCGTTGGTATACCATAAGCAAATTAGCAGTTCTATTTCATAAAAAGGTGTTCAACTATCGGACTTTTTATTTCAAGCAATCGTAAATCATTGCAAATAAAACAAATGATCCACGCCATTTCAGTAATAATAATCCTACTAATAAAGAGATTCTCTCATGAGAATCATACCTGAAAAATTATACCCGTTATTACGTGTAAATCAAAATATAATGATAAAAGTGTGAACAGTACTCCCAGCGTTCCTGTGAAATGTTGCCGGCGATAAATCGCGACGACAACGAAAGATAAACGTGTTTTTTCAACGGTTACTCTTCACACTGATTTCTCGTTTCACATTTGATTGCGATTCCCGGCGACTTTGAGGCTGTTGTACTATAAATTATTGCCATAGTCATCTATATACGCAACATTGTACTAAAAAGAGGTTAAACATATTTTTTAATTTATTTTTATATACTTAGTTGTGTACAGGGCCTTTGGGGAATGCTCCCAAATACGAAGACAAGTGATAGTACTAATGACAACTTTGATGAAGGGACAGAATAAAATTCGATCCTAACAAAAATCATATTTTAAATCGTTGTATTAGCGTTATTTCGCTCCATCATGTTAGTCCAGCTGTTTTTGTTCTCATTCTTATTTGTGTGTTCTTTTTTTTAGTAAAATAATGTATTTATTATGAAACTATCGTTTCATTTCACTGTACTTACAAGAGAAGAGTAAATAATGATAATAAAACATATTAAAAATATGTCCTTTTTTTAGTCAGGATTGATTTTTTTTCCGTACCTTCATCAAGGTGTCATTAGTATTAACCCCCGTCTTCGTTTTCTAGAGCAGTCCCTAAACACTCTGTAAAAGTTCGTAGTATTATTTTATGAGAGTGACAGCATGCATTAGGCTATATTTTAGGCTATAATAATTTTGCAACCGCGATTTCGGAAAGCTGGAGAGGTTTTAGCGGATATTCCCTCCTAGTACTCTGAAGGTATATGTGACTCGTAGCAGAATGACTATGGAAGGGCAAGTCCCACATAACCGACAAGCGGTATGTGAGGAAGAAATTCCTAATAAAAAGACTATTTCAACCCCTAACACAAAAACAAAAATCTTGTGACGTATTTGTGTACCGTTCATGTATTTTAATTCCTCATCGAATATGCCAATCTTGCTTCGACTTTATTTTTGGTTAAATATCAAGTAATCGAATCGATTTTAAGCAATAATTTATGAATCTATTTTCTATTTATACATTTAATATCAACAAGAAATTCTTATTTAGTAGTGTCACGTAAATAATCTGTATTGTTAAAGCAAACTCTATTTTTCATCCACAATTTGCATTCACATGATCACACAGAGAATCAAACTTAATATCATTGAAATGAAATCACTCAATTAAACCAACAATACTGTCACGAAAACGCATCCGCTCCTTTCGCTCTTGCCGGCAGACTGACGCCAGAAGCCGAATCAGCCGCCTACCCTCCGGTTACGGCGAGTAACATGAATCAGCCGCCTACCCTCCAGTTACGGCGCGTAACTTAGGCCATCCTGCAAGTGAATACCGCCCGGTATTCACAGCAAAAGCATTAGAATGTTACAATTTATTTGCCGAACTGAAAACACATATACATCATATTACATGTGAACATACGAACTCAATAAGTTTTTTTCATTGTGAACAGGAACAGCATGAAAGAAAAACAGAACAAACAGAAACAGGAAAAACAGAAACAGAACAAACAGGAACAGAACAAACAGAAACTAAACAGAAAGAGAATAAACAGTTACCATTCCGATGATATTCATCGGAATGAACAAAATGTACGGAAACAGAAAGGGCAATTTCCCATAGACAGACCAATCATTATGATACTATTACGCACCCGCAAGTTATTGGCATGAAGCAGGACCACGTCATCAGAGCGGGAGATCGCGTTCCCTCCCCGCTCATCCTGTCCGAAGCAGCGCAGCTGGCCACATCACACTGCATCGCTCGGGCGACAAAACCTCCATCCTTCTATGTTAGTTCTCCTTTCACTATATCTACACGCCCCACCACGGCCGCGAATCAACACAACACTTCTCCACCATCCTCTCCAATTTTTGAGTCGCTAAAAACTCAAGTGGTACACTGGGATATACACCTCCGCCACCATCACTCCGGGATGACGTCACATTACTAACACGATTAATGTCCCAGCGCCGGTCACAGAAGCCGAAGCCTGTCTACGCAGTTTTTTATTAGTCGTAAAGGCGCTGTCTTTGTTCACTAATGATCGCTTCATTTTTTTATGTTCATCCCTACTTTTGAATGTTAAAGCAAAGTCTATTTTGCATTCACTATTTACATTCAAATGATCACACACACAATCAAACTGAATATCATTGAAATGAAATCACTCAATTAAACCGACAATACTGTCACGAAAACGCATCCTCTCCCTTGGCTCTGTCTTGTTGGACTGAGTCGCGGTAGGTGTTGCCGGCAGACAGGCGCCAGTAGCCGAATCAGCGGCCTACCCTCCGGTTACGGCGAGTAACATGAATCAGCCGCCTACCCTCCAGTTACGGCGCTTAGCAGTATAATTATTTTTGACGTATAAATTAAGACTCTATAAGCATAAAAATATCTATAAAAACATATCTTTAAATAATATTTTTAATTTCTTTCACTGGATACAAAGATCTATTCATAATCTGTGAAGATGTCTTTGAATTTGTTTTAAATACTCGCAGTTATCTAAACTTAAAAATCTGTGTATAACGTCCAAAAGTATTTTCTAAGATGTTTCAAAGGTTTTTCGTGATATTCGGCTCTTTCCAAGATAAGTGAAAAGATAATTTTTAATTATACAAAGTAGAGATAAATTGTGTAAACAATTTTTGTGGAGGAAAATGCTAATCATATACTGGATTATTATATCTCTCAACATTCAGTATAATATCACAATTTAGTGATACTAATACATTTCAATAATAATTGAAATATACATCCGTTCATACAAAAAAAATATCCTCCCACAAACTCAAGTTTTCACAAGATATTTGGACTTTCCACCTGTTAGAGTAGCACGAATGGGCTTTATATGGTTTTCTTCTTTGAAAGCGGAAGTCAAAAATGGTTCAATATTTTTAATTGTATATCATACTAGGTTCTGCCAGCGGCTTTGCTCGCATTCATTGTGATTTTTAAACCTTAGGTTACATTATTGGACTTTTAGTAAGGATCCCAAATTTTTTGAAAATATAATATAGCCTTTTTCGATAAATGTACTATCCAACACTGAAAAAATTTTTGGTATCGTACCAGTAGTTCCTGAGATTAGCGCGTTCAAACAAACAAAGAAACTCTTCAGCTTTATATAGATAATATTAGTATAGATAAATTAATCTGCAACGTCGATTAAGTATTAAGGTTAAATCATTTAATATTCAACGATATTTCAACATTGTTTAATATAATTCCAAATTTAAAGCCCAACGACGCTTAATGTCCCTTCAGGGACAAATAATTTAAAGAGAACTTTGTTTTATATTTCACTTTCCTTGACACGACTATTTAATTTCAGAAACTTGTAAGATGTAACAAAAATATTATTCTACGGATTTTTTTGTGTTTATTTCGTATTCTGTTACGAAATTATATTTAAAGTGTTTAAAAACTTAAAACTCCGCTCAAATATAACAATGTCCTATAAAATACTTTTTAGTTAACTGAAAATTACTAACATATCATATGTTATGGTCGTACAGTAGTTTAGCTCTCAATTCGATTTAACTCGCCATGTTAGACTGGATTATCAATCAAGTTTATCTTATACACCTTATTGATTACCTTCGATACTAGAGGAATAGCCAAGAAGTTCATTTCGATTTTAACGGGCTTCATGGTCTATAAGAGCATTTAGCATTAAAGAGAAACAATTTTGTGTGACTGTCTTAATTTTATGTATTCCTTGTGTTTTTTTATGCGGATGGCAATCGAACATACAGTTCACTAAGCGATTCCTATCGCCCAGGAACACCTCCAAGATTAGTAGATCTAGAAGACGCGTTGCCAACCTTAAGGCCTTAGTCATATTACATCATTTGGCATTATTTTCGATAAAACTTACTGCAACGTAAGAGATATGAAATTAAAACTTATTATTATAATATAAAAAGTCACTTTTGATCCTTCAAAATTGGTTGACCAGTTTTGGTGTTTACATGGATAAACAAACACATCAATTCCTATAAAAGAGGATGTTAGTATATACGCACCGTTAAACATAGTAACTATTTGAGTGAACATTCTGTAAAGGTTAATATGCTACATCTTTTAAATGATTATCAAATTCATGAATTATCTTATGTTATAGACGGAGTTGATTGGCTGAACTACTAATTTATATAATTTCTTTTACAAGTTTAGAGTTAAGTCAATTAAGTTAGTTAAATACGTATATCAAGACATACGTCTTCAATACAAGTATGAAATTAGCGAGTATTAAATGAAGGTCTAGTTATTAGCAAAAACCACCATAGTATTTAGATTATTAGTACGATAAGCGAACGATACGATTTACATGTTAATTACTAGTATTTTTTGTTTACCGTTTAGTAGTTATCATAATTACCGATTAACAAGAATAAAATGAATAATTTTTTATCTTATCAAAAAAAGTCATTCGATGTACAAAAATTTTATATCATATACATGATTTGGGCGATAATTGACAAAATATTTATTTATTGTGTCTTTTGTAGAATATAGAAAATAACAGTTTATTTGTTTAGATACACAAATATATTCTAAGCGTTTTCAATTCAGTATTTCCGGGAACTTTAAATTGTAAACTTGTATTCTCGAATCGGAATAAAGAAATAAGGAAAGTTTGTTTATACGTATTTGGCTGTAGTAGATTGTTGGTGAAAACGTTTATAGTTTTGCACTTTCGTGTAAATAAACTAGGACTTCGATAATGTAGTTTAAGATATGTACATAAACAAACAAATAAACATGTGTAGATATACAAAGGAAACAAATTAAATTCCCACATTCTGAAAGCATCCGTATAAAGCTTTCAAACCTTAGTTTTTCACTGTAATTTTTTTAAAACGCGTTCCTAACTCATGTCTTATTAATTGATTTAGTGACAATATATACTAGTACTGAATATTGATAATCCCCCGCGGTATCAACTACTTTGAATTTTTTGTATATTTATAATAATAAGTAGCGGAGTTTTAGGGATTAACTAGAATAAACAGACAATAACATTGACAGTAATTACAAAATTCGTGTAAAATCTCGGAATGTATATTTGGTTATACATTCAAATTTTATTGGTATTTTGATATAGCTCATAGATAGGCCAATTTTATTTAAATCAAACATAAAATCATCTATTTCCCTTTACAAATAAATCTCATAAAGAATCGTTACAATTGGCTTTCAAAATAATCTGCGCAATTCGTCTTTAATGCTACTTACTTTTTACATAGTGCGGCTAGTACGAACAGTTGTTAGTTTGAAATATTTAAAACGTTCTACTGCGACACGATAAATTACCTTTATCATCAATGTAGTTAGCTTTTCCCCCAGGTTTTTATAAAACACTTTTTTCTATTTGGTATTCGTTGATTGACAGTAGTTAAATTAATAAAAAAATGAGACCCAATAGATTTTCCGCTAACCAAATTAAGTTCCGCGCTTTATATCACATAAACCCTATAATATATAACATTGATAGATTTCTGATAAAGACTAAGTAAAGAAACTATGGTTACCAAACCAGTACAATTCTCGAAATTTTCGCATTGCTTTTTAAGTATAGATCGTTAATACAAGATATCGTATCGCTATCGTGTAATGTAAATAAAATATTCTTTGACAGATTAAACCCTAAGGCGGATCTTGGGAACACAGCTCCCTCTGGTGGCAGGATTTAAAATTGCTTCTGCAGAACACAGCCCGCTCGCTATGTACACATTTATAGAACTAAAACTCTAAAGCTTTGACATTTTTTGCGTCTTTCAAATATTATTTTAATCCGCATATCGACAGAGAGACGTGGGATAACACTATGGAAATTGTCAATTGCTATTTGGATTTCCGCCAACTATTATATTATCAACTAAAAACATATTTTGTAAGCCAATAATGACAAGAGGATTAAGAAAACTCAAATTCTCGTTTTTTTTGACAAAGCGGATTCACTTTTCGGATCGGATAAATTTCGTTTAA
The DNA here is from genome assembly GCA_025727935.1 of Hebomoia glaucippe. Lineage (NCBI taxonomy): Eukaryota > Metazoa > Arthropoda > Insecta > Lepidoptera > Pieridae > Hebomoia > Hebomoia glaucippe. The sequence continues at coordinate 8,485,292 of JAOSYY010000013.1, read as the reverse complement.
GCTCTCGCAAATTTTCCCGATCAGTCGATCCGCTTTCCCGGAAAGTATTCCGACTTGTGCATCTGTTATTACTAAGTAATTTTGATATATTTTAAAATCTTAAATGGATTCTAATGATAAATCTCTCTTTGTAGATTATACTGCATAATATATAATAATGATTGTGGCTGACTTATCAGAGACTATGAATTGAGCTTCGTTCTCATTCACCTTGACAAGCTTTAAACATTTCGTAAATTTAATGAACAATTAGGTAATATTTTTTTAATCAAGTGATTTAATTATAAAAACCTTTATGTATTTGTAAATGCATTTAGAAAATAATTTGTTATTTTGAAATTAAAATCTGATATATCGTTAAGGCATCAAAGAAGTAGATAGACTAATTCCGGAACTACGCTTAATAGTATTGAGAAAAAACATTCAAGAAACTTCGTGCCTCATTAGGATTTCCAGTGGCCATAGATTTTTATTACCTAAAAAGAAAATAAGTTGCATAGTCACAAAACGTGAAAATGGCGAGAAACATTTAATGTTTTTGAATGTTAGCTTCATTAGTGTGGATTAATCACCTCGTCCTTTAAACGGCCTTGAACAAGCTCCTATTTCAAAGGAGTGTTCAGACGAAAAGCGTTTGTCGCCATTAAAAATAATTTAGTATTATTTATATACCTGTCATAAGGAAACGTTGATTTGAATTACGATCGTGAATCACTTGTTTTTTGATAAAATATTAAATATAAAATCATTTTAGCCGATCTTTTTTGGTTTCTCAGTAAAATTAACAATTATAGAAAGTTAGTTCCTTTGGGCCATCATATTCATTCATGTATTAAGAGGATTTTTTATTGTTCTATCATGTCTTTAATAGAAATAATAAATTTTAACGTAATATTATTAACAACTATTTTATTTAGTTCTATTAAATTATACCTAATATTGATATTACTGTCATTTCACTTTTATTTATGGGTTTTATTTCGGAAAAATTTGCAAATTTTTTGTACATAAATAATCTTTACCTGCTTGGACAAAACTTATGACGGTACATTCTGGATGCCTGCGGATCGAAAAATGATAGTATTTTTTTGCACAGTCTAATCTCGCCTTGTATGGAGGCATCTTATTTCCGCCTGTTAAATTAAATGAACGTCAAAACAGAAAGCTTAAATACTTTGCGAGTTTCGTATAAAAAAAATGTCGGTTAGTTTAACTCAAGAACTAATTTAATTTCAACTTTTTAAATGTGCAAAATACATTCGTAATGACGGAACGGCAAACTTCCATGCCAAAAGGCCAAGAGACATTTTTCAATATAAAATACTTTACGCTGTGACCTTTTAATGTCGACATTTATTTTTGCTATCTCTCCTACTTTGCGGTAACTGTGAAGTAATATTAATATAGTATAAAATACTACTTTTTAAGTCTCTATCACTTGTTTGATCTCGTAACCATAACAGAGGGATTTAAAACACGTTTCCGCACCTCGCATCATCTGTTTCAAATGTCGATCTTTCGAATTATATATCGATGCTGTATAACTGACAGTTCCTTCAAAATCAATTCAAATATTTCCGAGATAGTCGCAACAAACAGGCACACTAATTGTAAAGTAAATAAAATGTTGCCATTTAATAGTTGCGGTATTTGCCACAAGACTGCGTAAAAGTCCCAACATATATAGAAAATCTTGTACATGTATTTCCTTCCGTCAAGCAAGGTATGTTAATTAAATACATTTGTAATACCTCATCACGAATACTTCACATTAACATACTTCGAGCATTCTCTACAATGTAGACACTACGTTATATCTATCAAGTAGTTTCTGACAAATATTTCCATTGCATACACTGCGGAACTATTTAGAAGATATACAGACTTGTTGACATAAGTCGTTTTATACAATTATTCCTTCTCTATCAGTTTATCAGAAACACATACTTCTTAATAGTCTCGTATCAGTAATGTCGTGATTTCCAAATCATTTTTCAAATATTTTTTTGATTACAGAAAGTGATTTAGACTATACAATTATCTCTTTAAATATACTACCGAAGCTATTTATATATATGGATCCATTTAGAGTTACAATTAGAACAAAATTCTTCAATTGCCCACACGAGTTTCCAACGTAATAAAACAAATAAGCAAATAAACATCAGTATGCTCTGTATACAGTGTGGGTAGTCAGACAATAAAGCACTAATGACAACCGCAACATTTTAATATAATTTATTATCTGTTTCTTAAAATGTCACATAAGAAATGATGTTAAAGTATTTAAATATTAGTAAAAGTATTATGACTAACTCGTTTCACTACTCCCATTTACGCTCTTATACTAGCCTCGCCATACGAAGTTTTCGATTTGGTCTCGGTAGCTCTCGTCGACTAGTTTGTTTGTTTAAACACGCTGACCTCAGGAAGCGCTGATCATGTAATACAAGGTGTAAAAATCGAAATGAACGCGAACGAAGCTGCTGGCAAAAGCCAGTCGTAGTATATAAGTAATTATAATTGTTGTTAATAGTTTCCCGTTACAGTTATTTGTATACAAAAGATAAATACTCATTATTTTTTGTTATTTGTTGTTAACCAAATATTATGTTCGTTGTTAGGGTATTACGAATTTCAAAAACAATAAAAACCCTCGTTCTATACGACACAATAAAGTATGAAATATCTACAGGAATTACGCTGAAACTGACATATCGTGCGTGTCGTGTGAGAAGAATATTTTTAAGTGTAGCAGAAAGGTTTTAATCTGCGCTACAAAACATTACCAAACACTAGGAGGAAACCTACATAGCTTGACCCCTCGCTAGAAAATGAGGATACTGAAAATAACGATAGCCCATTTGTGTTCAGGCAATGCACTGCTTTAGCGTTTTAGAAACGTAATCTAACCCCACGGGAATATAACCTTTATTGCGATGAGATAGAAACGTCTTTTATAAACGGCAATAAAATAATAGTATTCTGCAAGCCGCAGGCCATATTACCTCAGAACGGACTCAATTTTGTTGGACATTGTGAGTTTTTATCAAGAAACAGATATGATGTGTATTCTTAGTGCTAGTATGAATTTCTAAGAAATTGACGAGAGTATTGATGGACTCTCAGTTGAATTAAAATCTACTGTAATAAGAGAAGCCACGTAGATACAAAGAAGGTTTTCCAACGCTTAAGGTAAGTAGTCGTTGAAACCTTTGAATTTAGAACATTCAATCTCTTCACTTTTCAAAGAAGTTTGTAGATAGTTTATGCAGTTATGAAATTTCATATTTTTCCGTCATAAAAATTGTTTTCAATAGATAATAATTAAATCTTATCGAAGATAATCGCGAATACTATCAATTTACTCATATAAGCATACAACATTACCTTTGATATACAAATAGTATATGTTTTCGAAAATTAGAGCACACAGTCGTAAACATGCCCAAGTTTGAGACTCTTCGTCACACCGTTTTTCCCTAATAGATTTATGACATATCCCTAGCATAGATCGCGAATTAAGACACGTTTTGATATACCACCCTAAGAGCTCTTCGAAATATATACATCATTTAGATAAGTGTCTATACATAATCTAAGCCGTGCAAAAGCCCTGAAATCAGAACCTAAATTTCCCCAATTTATCATGTATTATCGGAAGTAATCTATAATATAATAATATTAATACTTCCTGTCCCGTACTGTATAAACAAATATGATTCGGTTAACCTACGGTGAAATCGCTCAGAAAAAATTTTCAATGATCTTCTAATATTATGCATTTTACTTTTATTAAAATGTTTATGCCCTTGTATTACTGCCAACATTTATATAAACTTACTTGTCAAAAATCAGTGTGGTATTGCATTTTCCGTAAATTTATGTAATCAAATAGCGCTCGACATGTTAAAATCGTCAAAACAAAATAAAATTAAGGTTTAAATAGGACTTTAGTGAACCATTGAATTAGACAGCAATGACAGATTCATACCCCTTTAGGGGAAAGGAAGAATCACTGTCTAAAGTAATCATTTAATCCCTAATTACGTCCATTATAACTGGCCTCTAAAAGTTGTAGAAACTTTGTTAAACATTAAACTCCCGCCGGCATTCTAGTTTAGAACTGTTGATGAACTCAACAACTGTACCATGTTAATAACTAAAATATTGTAGTCTATATCTTATTTAAAAATGAGTTTTAGAAAGCATTTTTAATTTAGTAAAACCACAGACATTATTTGAAAATTACTCACTACATCCGTTTTGTTTCGATTAGAAATTTTTAAAAACATTTATGCGATTCGCTGTCGTTTCTATCTATGTAAGGTAGGAAAAATAAAAAGTTCTTGTTAATAATAAGCTTATCCTTAAGCTGTCTGTTTAATGATTTCACAGAATTTTTAATATTGAATGGTGTACACGTGGCTTTATCTAGTATAGTTTTACCTATGTCTCAAAATTTCAGATCTAACCATAGCTTACCATTTGAAAAATGTAACCTTTTCAATGTAAAGAACACACTTCATTTTATATTTATATTTCTTCTGTCCGTGTATTTGTCACTGAACTCAATTTCAAATTTTCATGATTTTTCTTTATGCGTGTTTAAGGAATTCGAGAATGATTTAGATTCACATTTTGGTCCACTGGAAAATGATTTTTAATTAATTTTTTATTTGTAAGTAGTTGTTAATTTAGGAATGTTTTGCATTGGATCCGGCAGACTGCGCTACCATCACAATATCAGATATTTAGTAACATTTAATATTTTAATAACTTTTTAATAATAATTTTCATGCAAACGGTCCAAATAATTTCAGTTTATTGAAAAAAGTCTGAAATTTTCGAATTAAAGATGTGTTTAGAGGACAATGTCTGTTGGGTCGGCTAGTACCATATAAATATTCCAAACATGTTTCGTTATCTTTATATATAACTAAAAAACATAGAATGAGCAGACTTTTAAGTATTGATAAGATATTTATCTGCGATCTGTTGAGGTAGATTTTAGTGAATCGCACCTGTTAATATACAACACTGGAAATCTTGAAAAAGAAAGACGAACACAGATTTTCCTTTTAAGTAATCACATTGCCATGATTCAAATTGGGCAAAAACAATTATAGCCCGAAGCTATTTCGATATTTCAAAATAAAATACTGGACTTATTTAAATTGAATTTTCAATTAATTTTCTAGCTTGTAACTGAGAAACAAGCTATTGGAATCTTCCTTGATGAAAGTAGATTGGGGAGAAAGAATGTGCTTCATTTACAATACGATTCTTACTATGTTATTTTGAATTATAATTAAACACATATCGATTTGTTTTTCGACACAGCCAAGCCTAAGCCTTAAGCTTAATAATATGTTAGGTTTTGTAATAAAATTCTCGCTTATATATATCTTATGTCCATCTCCTGCTCCTAAGCTACCTCCCCAATTTTCAGCAATATTGGTACAGCCGTTCTTGAGTTCATTCTAGAGTTCGTTGTTGAGTCAATTACGTTTGTGAAAAAAAGATTATGTTAAAAATAATTCTCACTGTTCCAATTAAAATAAAGTAATTACGTAAAACAATTATTTATTATCAGTTCCGAGAACGATTTAATTATGAATTTGCTTTATATAATCGTCTTATCGTTTATAATCAGAGGAAATGCGATTTAGCTGGAACGAAGCAGCCTTAGACAATGACTGTTAGACAAGATTTAAAGATAACCACTCAATATTTTCTTAAAACATTTTTCAATAACAAAAAATCGTTTGTTCGTCTACCAATTACGGCAGTAGACATATGTTATAGTTATACTGAATTTTGATTTATTAATTAATAAAGGTAAAAATACTTTCGAAAATAAAAAAAAGTTTCGCCTTATTGCTAAGCAAATATTGTAATAATAAAAATTCTAAATTTAAATTCAATTTTTTTTTATTGATACGCTCATATTCAGACTCATTGTATGAACTTTTTTATTATCAATGTTTTTGTAATGACACATCAGTTTATATAAAAATAATTAGAAAATATAAAAAGAAATGACGCGCTAATTTTTTCCTAGATCAGGTGTATTGTATTAAATCTTTTATCGTTTCAATCTAAATTACTTTTAAGCCTTGTAAAATATGACCGCTTCTTAACTAATCTGTATTAGTTTTATAAATATCTCGAAGAAGGCTTGAGTGAAATTCACAACCTAATTGAATCAATATCTTCATAACTAAGCAGCCAAATAAACGGATTGATTTTAATAAGTCAAGTATTCTCTTAATAAAGACTTTCTGGCGTTTGATTATATAATATATAAAAAATAAAGTAACAAGAATAGATTTTATTTATACATGGTAATAATGACAATAATGTGTCCAAAAACAGTAAAATATATGATAATATTAAGTCAAGTTTACATACTACTTAGCGGTAAATAAAAAAAATAATTCCATTTCGTTTCACTTAAATAATAAAATATATCTAATTTTTGAAAAAACTATATTTTAATTTATAATGAGTTCATAACATGGCACTGAGAAGAATGAGATCTTCGAAACCGGTGTTAAATATTAAAGTTATATCAATACAATTTTCTCAAGTGTACATTTATTTAATAAATATTCTCAATCATTGTCCTTTATTTATTTGTTTTATTTTTTTTTTAATGACCACATAATATGTAAATAGGTTTATTTCTATGATATTGTATCTATTTAATGACACCAGTGTAACTTTAAATGCTATAATCATCGCTGTGATAACATAAATTTTATACAGAATATTGATTAGAATACGGGATTACTGAGATAGCGATGTAATAAATATAGGAGAATTTAAAAAATTAAGGATTTTAACACCGTGTCGTAAAATGAGGTGGGTGCCGGTGTTATTCGCGTTTGTGCTGGCGGCTTATGCCCAGCTTCCATCACCCGAAGAATGTGACGCGGAAAAATGTAAACTGCCAGCCTGTAGATGCTCATCTACTGCCATTCCTGGGGGTTTTCAACCACACAGAATTCCTCAGGTAAACTAAAGTTTACTCCGCAGGTATTACAGGGTGTATTTTAAAGTAACTAGCCATCGCGATTTCGCCAAGGTTAGATTTAGGTATATTATTAGAATAGAAATTACCTGTAAAGGGTGTTAGGGGACCGCTGACGAAAACGAAGACAGATGATAATACTAATAACACCTTTGATGATGGGATGAAAAAAATCGATCCTGATGAAAACAATATATATTTTTAAAACATTTTATTAACTTTATTTACGCTCCCTCATGTTAGTGCTGCATATTACCTGCTTACGTATTAATTACATGAATTCTAACTTTTCACATATTAAGTTGTACGAAATTGTTTCTTAATTTAACAGGGAGTCAACTGAGTATTATATTTCTATTATCCGGCATCTATATGTAAAAAAATACAGTCGAATTGAGAACTTCCTCTTTATTTAAAATCGGTAAAAATACAGAGCACTTACCCATCTTTTGCCCCTATTTTCCCTTAATCGAAAATCCACATCAATCAATCGAAATAATATTAAAAAAATCTAGGAACAGGTTTTTCATCCACTTAAGTCTAAAAAGCTAGTAACCGGAAGTTATGATTTGACCAGCCCTTGATTACAGACACTTCGCTTCTTAGGTTCACAATTGACGTTAATATAACATAATTATATTTTTCAGTTTGTTCTACTAACTTTCGACGACGGTGTTAACGTCGTAAACCATCCAACATACCGTAGTCTTATCTACGGACGCAGAAACTTCAATCAGTGTCCAATTGGAACCACGTTCTTCGTCAGCCATGAATACACAAACTACCAACACGTCAATGACTTGTATATGAATGGTTTTGAAATTGCCTTACATTCAATTTCGCATAAAGCACAAGATTTTTACAGAACAGCTACGAAAGACATGTTGAAACAAGATATTGCAGATCAAAGACGACTGACGTCTAATTTTGCTGCCATACCTGAGGACGCTATTCAGGGTATAAAATTTAATGAAATTAATTCGTAAACTTATATTATCTTTCAATCAAAATTAATATATATTTTTTTTAATTTCCGATAGCCTAGCCTTTGGTCAAGTTTCACTTAATGGTAATTTAAAACGTGGCTTATGGGGGAACACGCTTAGCTATGAGTCTATTCACTTATTTTCTAACTTTCTAATTTTAGCCTTTATGTGATCGATTAGCGATTTTTAATATGTATTTGATTATTAAATGAGGGGCCTTTCAAGTATTACGTAAGCGGATTTATTACAATTATTTAACCCTCACCTCCCTCCCCCTTGTCAACAAAGTTGTTACCCTCTCCCGTATGCTTACGTGAATATTTTTCAATTATTATATTGCTTTTATAATGATTCATGATCAGAAGTTCAATCTACCCCTACAATGCTTACGTAATACTTGATAAGCCCCTTACACCTATGGGGAAAGCCGTTATTATATGTATGTATGAACGGTACTTAAGATGTAATATTCAGACTGTTCAGGTTGTACAGTTTCAATGACGACCAGGCGACTTAGTACTATTTTTAATTTCAGGTATTCGTATGCCATTCCTCCAAATGGCTGGTAATGCATCATTTGAAATGATGAAAGAAGCTGGCTTTAAATATGATATTTCGATGCCAACTACAAAATTCGATAGCCCAGGTCTATGGCCGTATACCTTAGACTATGCATCAATTCATGATTGTATCAACCCTCCGTGCCCTTCGGCGTCGTTCCCGGGAATATGGGTAATTCCAATGATAGCTTGGACAGACAATAGAGGTTTTCCATGTGCAATGGTCGACGCGTGCTTTGCGCCGTAAGTATCAGTAATACTCACTATAACTTTTCGTAATATGTTCAAATAATTATTTTGAATAAAATGTGCACTTAGCCATATTATGCGCTATAAATTCTGTTTTGCCGTTTAGAAGATTAACCGAAATAAACATCAAATTTTGATAAATTGCCTTATATGTATACTTTTATCTAAATTTCGAAAAATCTGTTATTTTGATATTGGAAATAGATTTTATAAATTTTATTTATTAGTTCGTTGTGATAGGTGACAAAGTGCTTATATTTTCAGAACAGATATTCTAAAAAATATATATATTTTAGGCCTGAAGACGAAGATGAAGAGGGTTGGTTCCGTTTCATAATCAAGAACTTTGAAAGGCACTACCTAGGCAATCGTGCACCCTTCGGCTTCTATATTCACGAAGGCCCGGTCAGGGCTAAAGCTGGTCTTCGTGCAGCGCTTGTTCGATTCTTGGACATGATTAACAGCCTTAACGATGTTTATATGGTAATTTTTTTTACGTCAACCCGTCTAACATGTTTTCTGATAGTCGGATATTTACTGTCGTAAAAAGTAATAAAATTTGTTTTAAAACTATTTTTCGGGTAGATCACAGCTTTTCAGTTTAAAAATATAAGTTAAGATTGTCTTAATTTATGTGTAAACAAAATATTTCTGTAGGTTAATGCTAGTGAGCTCTTGAACTGGGTTCAAAATCCAGTTCCACTCGCAGATTACATGAAACAGCCTTGCAGAACTGTAAAACCTGGTCGTCGCTGTAGACCAGTCAGCTGTGGCCCTCTGGTGGCACCACACAAAGAGGTAAACATTTATTTACTTTCAACACAATAGTAATAATAATTTCACTACTCGAATTGGCTAGGGCGACATAATCAAATGAGTCATTTTTGGGGTAATAAGTATAAGATAAAACCAAATTAATTTTTACGATTGTAATTTACGAATGTATTTAAAACATTCCTATGTATCAATTAGGACAAGTTGCACGACTGAATGACTTCACCAAAGTGAATTATTTCTACGACGGTTTTGTCAAAATTTCGCATTTAACATATATGAAGATAACTTAGGATTTTATAAATTTTACGATATTCCTAGATAAAAAGTATTAAAAAAAGAGCTTTTACTCTCCAGCGACATATCGTGAAAAATCTCGTAACTGAAGTAAAGTGTATAGCGAACTAAATCTTACCCCATATTAAATAATGAAATGCGCAAGGAGAAAGCTCGGTCGTCATATCATGGTGCTATTTTTAAAATAAGACTTAAATATTGCAGACATACTCGAGACTTTAAATAAAAATTACAACTTTCTTTTAAAACCTGTTAATATATGACTTATATACTTCCAGTGTATTTTAAATCACTCGTAACACAAGTAAATTTTAATATGAGTTTTGCATAAAAGAACAAATTAGTTGTCTAAATAGGACCAACTAGAAGTTTTTGGACGACCGGCCAAGACTGTACCGCCTTATGAGCTTAGTTATTAAATTAAATCCATACATACAGAGAACATATATGAAAAATATAACTATTTTTGTAGGTATGTTTAAAGCCATCAAAATTCCCTAATTTCTGCCCTTTATAGAATGATGTGTAAATTGTATCGTGTGGATCGGTTGGCTTTAAAAAGCTCTATAACATAAAAAGCTTTATAACATAATAAACATTTTAACGTTTAATGTATACTGACAGTCTGTAAATATTTCCCTTGCACAATTACAAGTTTTTTTAATTATTTTTATTACAACAGGAACGATTCTGGATGCAAAGCTGTACTTCTTGCCCACGTGTCTACCCCTGGGTGGGAAATCCTCTCGGTGCTTGAGTACGTTAATATGTACAATTGACGGCGTCGCAATAAATGCTGGTTTCAAATTAACAAGCGCGTTTAATTGTATGTATATCCTATGTAGTGTTCGATACTTAAAATATCTATAGAATTTGTTACTAGGAATGAAGGCGATCCTTTATTGTTACTGTGCGAGGTTTTATCTTGGATTTTCTTGTATTTTCCGGGCAGAATTGTTAATGAAATTCTTTTAACGCTTACTGTATGTGCGATGCTATAATAAATTTAAGAAATATTAATACATCATCATATTACTGATAAGATGTATGTATTTAATATATCACATTCTCGTGTGACGGTGTTTGTAATTCCACTCTTCCGAAACGGCTCGACCAGTTTTTATGAAATTTTCTATGCATATTCAGTAGATCTGAGAATTGGACAACATCTATTTTTCATCTCCAAAAATTTTTTACATTTTTATGATAAAGCATTAAAAAAACATACATCCCTACATATTTATGTGGCAAAACGACGTTTACAGGTTCAGCTAGTTTTTTTATATAAAATCAAATCCTGTTCAAATATCGAGACGCAACATATACTTATTTATTATTTTATATAGTATTCGTATTTGCAAAACTTATAAATTATGATTTTATTAATCAACAATATTAGTAATCTCGTGTCAAATAATCCATCTGATTATATCCATGATAAGAGTAATGCACTATACGGAACTTTGATTAAAATATGGGATAATTGAGATAAGACATGTAATAAATATAGGGGAATTAAAAAAAATAAGAATTTTACTTTTGTGTCGTAAAATGAGGTGGGTGCCAGTATTATTTGCGCTTGTGCTGGTGGCCTATGCCCAGCTTCCGTCGGCCGAAGAATGTGACCCGGAAAAATGTAAACTGCCAGCCTGTAGATGCTCATCTACAGCCATTCCCGGGGGGTTTGCACCACACAGAATTCCTCAGGTAAACTATACTAATACTTATAACAACTAAATAAAAACTTTGACATTTTATTTTTTTATTTTAAGCAAGTATATATAATAATTTCTGTATTTTTTTAATATGATACAGTTAAGAAGATGTGTAGAACTCTATTTACCTTATTTTTATCAATACACGTTATTCGCTAATATTTATAATTATTTAAATGTTTAAAAACATATAAAACTCATTAATTGATAGATCTGTTACAAATAAAAATCGAACTCACAAAAATATTCCTGAGAAATTACTAACACTCAATTTATTATGTTGCGTTTGCATTATTAATACAATAAAATTATAAAAATATAATATAACCTTTCAACAGTATCATTAAAAATTCGTTTAACCTTATTATTTTTATTTAATAGTAAAATATCGAAAGAAAATGCCTTATTTATGCCCAGACTAATTTTGATCTCATAAAACTTTAATCTTTAAGTTTTCGCCTAATTAAAGGAATTTCGCAATGTCAGTTTCTAATTTCTTTTAATTGAAACAGTGCGATCTCCTTCGATTTTCCTGTTTCAAAATACATTCACACTTTATTCCAGTTTGTTCTATTAACATTCGATGATGGCGTGAATGTCGTCAATGCTCCAACGTACCAAAGTCTTCTTTTTGGACGCAGAAATTTCAACCAGTGTCCAATTGGAACCACGTTCTTCATCAGTCATGAATACACAAACTACCAACTGGTCAATAACTTGTATATGAATGGTTTCGAAATTGGCTTACATTCAATATCGCATAAAAACCAAGATTACTACAGAACCGCTACAAAAGAGATGCTAAAGGAAGACATTGCGGACCAAAGAACACTCACATCCAACTTTGCTGCCATTCCTGCTCAAGCTATTCAAGGTACCAACAAAATCTTGATAATATTTTAGCTTTGTTTAATCTGTGCCCAAGCATTGGCCAGAAATATTCAAAAAGTTTCGTCGGAGATTTTTTCGAATCGTTACAATATATTAGTTTCAAGAAACGAACTCCTTTTTGAAAAGCAGACAACGCGTCTAGAAGACCCAGGGTCTTGCTGATGTTATGGGTAATCAGTTTCTATATGCTCCTTTGATCCCCTATAGTATAAAAAATAATTGAATAAAACTAAAAAAAAATACTTAGCATAACCACGATGACTTAGAACGACAAACTGAAGGTAGATATGTAAATACCAAGATAAAAGGAATAGTTTGTACCAGAACTATATGTATGCACAGATACACACATATATATATTAATAGATAGTTACTCTATATGTAAATGGGAGAATCAAGTCGAAGCTAGGTCATCCATTTTGTATTTTTTTAAAACTACCTCTGTACAATGATTTCTTTATTACAACTATTAAGCATCCTATGTTCTCAGAATCCGAAATCCATAACATATATTTAAAAAATGAATTCGGAACACGCTTACTAAGTTTCCTCAAGATTAAGCTAAAAATTTGAATAGGTCGAAAGTTAAAATGGCCAGTCTCGGAAAACAATCTTCAATCCAATAAAATACAACAGAGTTTCTTAGTGTTACTTACTATTTTAAAAAGTTATAAGTACATTTATTTTGACCTTACCAAGTACTTTTTACAATCGTACCAGAGTATACCAAAACTGATATAGAATTATAATCTCAGAAATTAATTTATCTACTGATAAAAATGTCAAGATTTGTAATACACAATGTAATTAATTTTTATTATACTTCGGATAAACATAAAAATTAAAAATTAAAAGATTAGAGTAATCGTTAGATTGATGTCCATTACTTGTTATGATTTTAATTGTATTATTACGCAAAGAAAAAATCGTAGTCCTTTGTAAAACTTTTGTGTGCAAGTGGAAGGTTCTACATAATTTACACACCTATCTAGAATGAACAGAAATGTAATTGCATTTATTTAAAATAATAAGAACTAAAATTGAAACAATTGGTTACAGAAGTTACGGTCGAATTTCGATAAGCACATATTTGCCATTTTTATTTCTAATTAAGTTCTACGAAGTTACAAATCGCAAAATAATAAATTAACTTAATTTAATAATAAACATTTAATTTATATAATTAATTTAATATAATTTCAGGTATTCGTATGCCTTTCCTCCAGATGGCAGGTAATGCGTCATTTGAAATGATGAAAGAAGCTGGCTTCAAATACGATATTTCGATGCCAACAACAAAATTCGATAGCCCAGGTCTATGGCCGTATACCTTAGACTATGCATCGGTTCAAGATTGTATCGTGCCTCCTTGCCCATCTGCGTCTTTCCCTGGAATATGGATAATTCCGATGATCGCTTGGACAGACAATCAAGGATTCCCATGCTCCATGGTCGACGCTTGCTTTGCTCCGTAAGCATCAATACTTACTAAATTTATAAAGCTGGAGAGTTTGTTTGACCGCGCTCCTCTCAGGAACCGCTGGTCCGATTTGAAAAACTTTTTCAGTGTTGCATAGCACATTTATCGAGGAAGGCTATATTTTATTATATTTTCAAAAATTTAGGGATCCTTACTAAAAGTCTAATGATGTAACCTAAAGCGAAAACATCGAAATGAACGCGAGTGAAGCCGCTGGCAGAAGCTAGTTTTAAATAAAAATTTAGTTAGGTAACTGATTATTTCTTTTATCCGTAATTATGAGACCATTAGCGTGCATCAGTTAAGTTTTCAGATTTACGTGGGAGAAAAATTGATATAAACTCTGCTCTCCAAAAATCACCGTTGTTAATGAAATAATAAAAATAATTCTAATGAAATTAAGTATGGCACTAGTTGGTCTGAATAAAATAGCACAATTGCATTATCTATCTATACTAATGATTAAATTTGTTTTTAATATGAAAATAGCAATAATCTTTGGTTAATCGCCAAAATTGGCTGGACCTTTGACGGGACTTTACCGTAGATAGCCAGTATATAGCACTACAACTTGTTCAATGGCTGAGATATAATAGTACTAATATTTTAGGCCCGCCGCGGACGATGAAGAGGGGTGGTTCCGCTTCATCATCAAGAACTTTGAAAGGCACTACCTAGGCAACCGGGCACCTTTCGGCTTCTACATCCACGAAGGTCCTGTCAGGACTAGACCTGGACTTCGAGCAGCGCTTGTTCGCTTCATGGACATGATCAATACTATAAATGATGTTTACATGGTAAATTTGTCAACATATTCTTCACTGCACGTTCAAGTTTTGAGGGTCCCGTAGCCTAGCGGTCAGAGAAAGGGACCGCGACAACAGAGCACCGGGTTCGAATCTCGGTCGGAACAGTTTCTTTTTCAATTTTGTGATTTGCGTTCCGGTTCGGACTGCCTTTGGCCCGACGGGTGTCAAAACACAAGCATTTTGAGTATTGAATACGGTGGCAGGAACTCCTAATAAATTATAAGTTCCAACCGGGTAAAGGACCACCGTTCATAGTTGGTGCAGTTGTGAGGTGCAGTGCACGTTTCGATTGTGTACTATGAATTTCCGAATACTCAAAATACAAATAAAAAACAGCGCACGGCATAATTTGCTATAGGTGAACTGTATGCCCTCTTGCCTACCTATCGTATAAAACCCTCAATTATTTAACATAAAGTCATCTTTTATGTGGTTGAAATTTGTTAAAACGGATTTTAAATATGAGTTTATTTACTTTGTAATTATTTCACGTTACATTTATAACATTTATATACTTGTAATTAAAAATCTCCCGTCACTGCGTGTCTAAATAGACTTTTAAAGTGATAAAACAATCCTGATGAAATATCTAACTTAAAAGATAGAACAGATTACATAAATTTATGCTGTTTTTGACTACTACGACAACGATTGGGCGGTAAAAACTTAATAAATCTGGTAAGCTAGTAAAAGCCGGAGAGTATGACTAATAACTATAACAATTCTATCTAGGTTAACGCTGGTGAGGTGTTAGACTGGGTCCAAAATCCAGTTTCTCTAGATGATTACATCAAACAGCCTTGCAGAACCGTCATCCCTGGTAATCGTTGTCGTGCCACAAGCTGTGGGCCTTTGACTGCCCCTCACAAAGAGGTGAA
Source organism: Hebomoia glaucippe (assembly GCA_025727935.1). Classification (NCBI taxonomy): domain Eukaryota; kingdom Metazoa; phylum Arthropoda; class Insecta; order Lepidoptera; family Pieridae; genus Hebomoia; species Hebomoia glaucippe. Next base: position 8,469,617 of record JAOSYY010000013.1, on the reverse strand, counting down.
TACACTTACATATTTCATAATATTTAAAATCTCAATACAAAATTTAACTTAATAAAATTCAAGATCTCCTTTATAGCCAAGAGGCTATAAAGGAGATCTTGACATAAGATATGTGGAGCACAGTTCCCCGGGTCAGCTGATAATTTAAAAAGCAGTGTAATTGCGTGAAAAGTTACTTTATTTTTCCAATACTATTTTGGAGGATATGTCAAAAAAAGAGATATAGAATCAATGACAAAGGAATGGAAAATGCCAAACCCGTTTGTAAAATTGTACGCTTCGTACAGTGGTATGTGTCATCCAGGATTCGAATTTCAAAATTGCCGTAATTTCAACATGAAATTTATTGGTTGTCTTTACAAAAATCAATTTGAATTTCTAGTATATTTAGCCTAATTCTACACTTATTGTTCACACGACTAGGCATGAGGAAAATAACTGACAATATTTATCCTTCAGTCTCATAGATCGGATTTGGCATTTAGCAGTTTCTTTAAGATATTTAAGAGATTATTAGTTTCTTTAAGATATTATAATACATTTACTAAGTTTAAATTAAACAAAAGAAGGAAATGTCAATGCCTTAATTGCATGTTTTACAGATTTGAGTATGAAAAATCTATTTGTATGTTTGTATGACTGTATATTCCATCCTAACAACGAAATTGCTTTTCACGAATTAACTTATAATAGCAGCTTTAGTTCTTATTATTTAGTTCTTTTTTTATTAATATACTAGCTGACCCAGCAAACGTCGTTTTGCCACATAAATATATAAAATTTGGCGTTGTATGTATTTTTAATGCCACATTACATAAAAAATAAAAGCAAAAAATTTCGTCTAAAAATAAAAAAAAATGTTAAGGGTGAAGAACCCTTATCACTTATGGGTATGAAAAATAGATAGTAGATGATTCTAAGACCTACTGAATATTCATATAAAATTTCATAACAATCGGTCGAGCCGTTTCGGAGGAGTATGGGAACGAACATTGTGACACGAGAATTTTATATATAAGATTTTACACATCACGTATTTCGAATTAACATACCAGGGATATGAATATAAGCTTTTTATGCACAGTTATTAACTTTTTTCTTTTTCAGGAACAATTCTGGATGCAAAGCTGCACAAGTTGCCCACGTGTGTACCCCTGGGTAGGCAACCCTCTCGGCCGTTGAATACTTCGATGTGTGCGTTTAAAAGTAGAGTAATTAATAAATTCTTCTTTTAAGTTATGTTTTTTAATGCTTGTTAAAAGAGTAACAAATTTAATATAATCCTTGTCAAGGTCTTTCGTTAATAAATTAATCTGTATGTAAAATAATTGTATTAAAATATTGAACAATGTGAACGTAAACGATAAAAGTAATGTAACATGTTACTCGATCTTAGCCTTTGATTCTGAAAACTGTTTTTTACACATTTTTCCAAAAATAAAGTATATAAAAGATCGCTTGCCTTTGTACAGCGTGGTTTCAACTGTCTTTGAAGTGTCGCCGCCATTTTACTAATTAATTCTTTGTAAATAATCTTCATTTATCATACGCCCATGAGCGCTGACGCCAGTTGTTCCGCGACGTGGCGCTCTCGGCTAGGTTACCCTCGTCTAACCCGCACCATAAAGTGACCGAAGGAAAATAGGCGAATTCTACTAGCGCTAACATGATATATTAATCATATTTTTACATTAAATTGGCGCCTAATGGTTCGTACGTCATAGTGTTTCGTCTGAACCTGGCTTGACGCGCTACCGCGGGTCTTGCCTTACGCCCCATATTTAAAACGTTACTTACGTAGTTATGTTATAAATTATATTTTCAGAAATCATGGATATGTCTTAAAACTAGATTACATAATTGTTCCCTCATTCATAGTACAAAAAAGAAAATAAGAAGTCATTAAAATATTTTATTTTATAAAAGCGCCACCTGTTAAATGTATATTGAACTAAGCGTATTTCAAGGATAATTCTACTGTTAGTATTGTCAAAATAATGTATTAAACTCTGCGTAGTTTAAAAGTTTAAAAGTAGATGACGCATTACCGTGTATGGAACAATTTTCGCAGAGACCAGAAATAAAAAAAGACATTTATTTTAAATACATTTATTTATGAATTTACATTAAGTAACTAAGAATTTCATAACTCAGTACCCTAGGTCTTTGATCAAATCTAACGTTGCTGTAAGACTAATTAAATAAATACAATTCCTTCGAAATCGGTAAAATCACGTAAGTACATTTTTTATTAAAATATGAGCCTGAGACAAGTTTGGAAGATAAACATAAAAAACATAACACAATGTATGTTGCATGGAAAGTGAAAAGAAGTGTTTGAAAATTGTTAATATTAACTATAACAAAGATTACTCTAGTGAGTTAAAAATATTTAAGTACAAAAAAATACATTGAATACAAATTATTATTCTCTATACGAAAGTTGGTAGTAACAATATGATTTTCATATTCCAAATATTATTTACATTTATGTTAAGTATGAGTTAAGAAAAGCTACAATTTCACTGAATATTGAAAGCTATCACAATCTAATAAAGTCATTTTATAATTAATAATTTACAAATTGGTAATATAATCTTACGCTAGAAGATGAAAATTAATTAAAAAGATTTCCATATGAGGTAGAAAAGTAAAAATAATCTTAATATCTACGTATATTGCGAAATATTTACATTACAATATAATACAGTAGATGCATAATTATCGAAGGGTTAGGTATTTCCTGTTAACAACTCAAAAAATGGTTTATAGGTTCAAACTAATTTTCAAATTATCATAAAATTATGTGGTATAGATACAAAAAGATTCTGTATCTCCTTGTTAGGTGTCATTACAAAAATTAGAAATATAGCATATTTATAAAAAAAGAATAAGGCTTAAATAGAACTAGAGGAAAGTCTATTTGGATTTTCATAACACTATAGAAAAAGTATTTGGGACAAACGTAGAATCGCGTTAAAGCTTTCCCTTTTAAGCTTTTTGTTCATACATTTTTGGTTCTTAAATATAAAAACAAATTTTAAAATACTGCACACATCTGATGAACCTTTATCTATTTAATAATTTTAATGATAATGAAGTAATGAATCTTTCATCACTGATTTTTGTTAAGTACTAAAATAACCCACAATGTGTTCTATAATCTACACATGTATAGTATTTAATAGGGATTTAATCAAATTCTTATAAATATGTATCCTTATAGAGTTAACTACATTAACATAATAAAATCATTAAATAACACCTTATATGGTAATATATAAACAAGTTATATACAGTTTGTACAAAAAAAAAACAAAATACAATAAGTTAGTTGTTAATACTGTAAATAAAATTAAAGCTTAAAGTGACGTAACACTAAATTATATAAAATTAATCAGTCCATTGATTAAATAATCTAATCAAGATTAAAACATATTCTTCATTGTGTCACGTAATACTAATACATTTCGAATTGTCCATAGAATACGAAGCAAAATGTTTTAACATCAAAGTTTTTCAGAGTGTAAAACAATGTTATGTTAGAACGGTTTCTACAAAAAAAATTAATTAGTTTATATATTTATTATTATATGTTAAATATAATGAGACATCTTCCACTAACTGAAAATTATCATGATCTATTTATATTATAAACAAATGATCATCTAATTAAAAAATTGCGCAAAAAAATTTAAAAACCACAGACTAAACATTTACCTACAACATAGAATGACAATTCTAAATATGAAAATGAAAAGTTCGTCGTCAATTCAATAAAAAATCTCAACACGGTTAAACAAACATTGATACAACGTTATTACTAATAATACTCGTGTGTGAACATAGTTTTAAAAGTTGAACTTAAGGTAATAATGACGGCAAATATCTTGGCAAGATTTTTCTTATATATAATAGGTATCTACGAGTGTAGAGCGAGTTTCATATCCGTTTAATAAAGACGGAGTCACTGTAAATTATCTACAGCGCCATCTACTGGAATCTTATTTAACTAACGTCATAACGAACTGGGACTTTGTGTAAAAAACAGATGGCGCTAAACTACATTATTATTATAGAGTATAAGTCCTGAATTTCGGTTGCCCATTAGAGAACGATAGGTTACACCGATTAGGTAAATACTAGGTTGCGAAATAAAATACAGTTCAATTACAAACATGATGATCCCGTTTAGAACGACATATCTCGCAATGGACTCGACAACACCATACAAAACGACATCGACACTTTTCTTCGTGGTCTCTGACTCTTGTCTGGTAACCACGGCCACAGCAAAGAAGCCGACAGCCATCTAACCCAGCTGAGGTCCGGTTGCAAGTTCGTCCACGGGTACCGAGTATACCTAATCTAGAAAAATGTTAGTTTTATTAAACTATGCTGCGAAAAACATATTAACATACAACTTACTTAGAAACTTATAACTCAATTTTAAACTGTTGGAAGTTGGATCGAAATAAAACATTTAATTCAGTTGAGTTGATGATTTGGTATCTTTTTAGCTGATCTGAAGATGGAGCTTAAGGGCTAAAGGTGTAGTTTTATAAATCATTAATATCCAATAAGATCGATTTAAAATAGATTTATCGAAAAAAACCTGTAGAAATATTCAACTACAAGTAAGATGATTTTGACTAAAAACCTTTGTATGGATGTAATGTATTAGTAATACTTACTCATCGTTGGGTTCACAATAGTCTGGTGAATCTTCTAAATAGACAAGATCAGTTTTATTAGGTTTCTTCATATCAGCGTGAATCGGTCTCAACTTCCTTATATTCTTACCTTTCTTCCTTTCAACAATCTGAAATATATTTTTTTTATATAATTGCTAAAAATCTGCAGACGTATTACAACAAGAAACTGATGTAATGCATAGAGAACCATATTTAAAAAAATCATCACTGATTCTACACGTCTACAATACCAAAAATCTTACACGTGACAAGATGTCATTGAAATAATATAACAATTTAACCAATGAACAAGAGCTGTGTCCTTCTTACCTTAACATGCGAAGCTCCTTCGTATCTAGTGGAAAGCGCGTCTCCCACCAACCTTAATTGAGGTAATCGTCTCCAACAAACCCTCACCGAACACGACCCAGACATGCCATGGCATTTGCATACACGCTGCATCCTTCCCCTTACAGCCTGGAAAATTAAAAAGAATTATCAGAAAATTGTTCTTTATAACTCTATTTATGTAGGCTTATTGGATAGCTGGTGGTTGACCTAGACTGAAGGACTGAGACCAAATCGAGGAAGTCCTGAGTCACGTCAAGAGTGTGTATCGACGGGCGTGTTTGAAAGCCTTAATGGGAGTAGAGGAAACCAATGGAGTCAGGATCGTAGCAGGTGGAAAACTGTAGTCGCTACCTGCCCTTACGGGAAAAAGGCGTTATTGTAGGTATGTATTGGATAGCTATAGAAACATCAATAATGATTCAGTGAAAATTTTAATGGAAAGAGGACAAGAATGGTGTATGTCCTGTATGTACATTGTGACTGCTTTCCCATTTATGAGAGAGAGAGAGTTTTAGTCTATATATGAATGTTTACCAGAAAGAAAATATTCTAAACGAATCGTCTACACAGTCAGGGGCAGAAGTGTGTTATTGTTATCTATACATAACTTATTTCACTTATTCTCTGTAAGTATATTTATAATCATATACTTTATGTTAATTATAATAGCTTGATTCATTGAAAATAAATAAATTCTAGATATGAATATCTTACCCGTCGTCCAGCCTCATTGTTATGTAAATTCATAAGACCTTCATCAGTTTCCTTATCTTCTTTAGCATCAATGAAATCTCGACTGAAGATTTCTCCATACCTTATGTCCTGGAAGAAATCATAGAAATATTGTAATTAAAGCTTTTGTGAAAGTTACCTCAAAAAATATGTTCTGCAGATTAATATCCATCAACTACGACCTATTGATAAAAATTATCTAGAGTTCCAAGGGTAAATAAGAAAGGATAAGTACATATCCTTGAAATTCTAGCTTTTATATGAATATAAAACAATTTCAACGTCGATACTGGTAGTCGTATCAAAATGAATACATATATAATTTAGGTGAACAAATTTATCTTTTATTTTTCTTCGTACACAGAATCATTTCTACTATTTCTTATTAACACCTTAATTCTTTAAAAAAAAATTGGTACAACTTCTAAACGAATAAGCCGATTCTGATATCGCTTTTATATTAGAAAGCTAATGTGATCGTGACACATCTTAACTGTATTTTAAGTAAATCTGTTCAAACGAAGTCCCTCTCGCATGTGTTTGTAACGTACCTCTGAACAGCCTCCCCATTGCCAATGGCGTGGTGTCCTCTTCCTCACTCGGGAATCACAGGAACATTCGTTAAGTTCACCGCGACTGCAAGCTCTTGCTACAGCGTGAGCCAACGCCGCAGATGACAGGGCATGTACGAAAGCTGCCTCACGTGATTCTGTTAAACATATGTCATGTACAAGTTTCTGCAAGCGACTTTGCTCGCGTTCATTTCGCTTTTTAAACCTTGGCATACATTATTAGACTTTTAGTAAGGATCCATAATTTTTTTGAAAATATAATAAAGCCTTTAACCTTCCTCGATAAATATACAATGCAACACTGAAATAATTATTCAAATCGGACTAGCGGTTCTTGAGATTAACGCGTTCAAACAAACCAACTCTTCAGCTTTATAATATCAGTATAGATAAAAAAAAATTAATGATCTATAACAAAATGTTAAACCATAAATTTTATTGTATTTGTTAGTTCATCTATTGACACAAAATCATTACACCATTTCTAAGTTTTTGCAGCGAATAAAAGAGGATGTTTGTATGTATGACACCGCTAAACTCAGGAAGTATTTGATCGATGATCCCAAAAATTGGTATGTATGTATATGTTTTTTTATATGCAATCCACTCCTCATAGATGTTATCATCTTATGTGACGCAAAAACAGTTACGCAGGTCAGCTAGTTATTTGACAGATTTTAAAAAGAAATAGCTTCCGTCATGATAATTTTACATGGAAGGAATAGAAACATAAATAACGCAATTTTTAAAATATTCACATACTGAACCCGATCTTAGTAAAATATTTTTAAAGACACCTTAATTTACTGGGTGTTCAACAAACGGTTATTAATATAAAATATAATACTTGTATATCATCGACAGACACTTTATTTTAAGATTCAAACTATGCACTAGCAATGTTGAGTATAAAAAATAGAAGTTCAATGCCCGTCAGTACTTCAAGGAACATTTTATTGTGACCTCTGCTTATACAAGCGTCCCTTAAAATTTCGATATTAGGTAACACTAGAGGAGACCAAGTTGTACTGGTCGCGATATTAGGGATTTTAAACAAACTGACTGGATCCATCACTACGCACATGATCTCAGTAATTGACAAGTGAAAATAAACAAACTCGATGAAGAGGTGGTTCCTTGAATGTCTTGTAGTCATGTTGTGTGGGTTTCATTCTAGAAATCGTTACGTGATTCTTGAATCTATTTTTGTTTTCTGTGGAACTCTCTCGTTCGTATGCATGAAATCTTATACACTAGATGCATTACAAACTAGATAATAAAAGTTCTGTTCGAAGAACAACTACTCATACGTTAGTTTAATTAATGAGACTACATTAACTTTTAATGGAATTATCAAACAATTTTTTTTATGCGATAGGAAGGCAAACGAGCCTACCATTTTCTTATATTAAACGATTTCTGACGCCCATGGGCACCTTCAATATAAGGAAATCTAAAAGACGCGTTACCATCATTAAGATCTTATTTTATATTTATTGCGAATATTTGGAAATTCATAGACTAAAATCGGAACGCGCATAGCACTTCACGACTTTTGCATCTATGAACTGATAAAAATGTCTAATTTTTTGCATGAAATAAAGTTAAATTTCTTAAATATTGATTTACGCGCACGAAGACGCGGGTCTAAGCAGGTTAACATATAAGATGACTCGAGTCCAGAATTAGATGATAACTTCAGAAGCACCTAATGTAAACATTTAAGTCTGAAAGGATCAAAGAACATATGCGTCTTTGAACTTTATGCATCCTTTGTAATGTCAATTAGTATTGTTAGCAGATGGTGTTACTGGAACGGATACACACTGTGGCCGGTTTGATCTAGGTAAGTATATTTGTCGAAAAGGGTACTTAGAATTGTCGTTGGTCACACTTAAAGATAATAATTTTCACTTTGCTGTCAAAGGCTCAAAAGAAAGTGAAGATGGCTGGTAAACAGTCGTATAAATGTGTCTGCCCATTGACTTACGCGAACACTGACATCCACTAAATCATTTTATGCAATATGTTGCTGTATGTACAATACATTGAATAAAAAACAAAAAGTTAAATAATAAAATACAATCAAAGGTATTTCTTAGTTTTTAAGCTTTTTCTTCTAAGGTTCTATAAAGCTTTTTTTTTTAATTCGACTGCACATCATAAAATCAGTTAAGTTTTAATAAAGAAATAACCCAACTTTTTAGCTCGAAACTAACAATAATTACTTACTAAATTTAAGTACGCCTCCAAATATGTCAGTGGAGTTTTCAACAGTGCTGCAATTCCACCTGCTATGTCTAAATTGATGCTGGCATTCTTCTACAGCCTGGGTCGCGCCAGTCTGCAACACCTGGAATATTTTTTTGATACTAAGTGTCATGTTTATTTATCTGCATGCACACGTATATAAAACGAAATACGACACCGTTTGAAAGATCCATTTAATTACAAAGCGGTTATGTGTAAATTGCATTCGCTCACCATTTAACCACAACTCTTTCTGAAAAATATATCCATGGTATACTATAGATATGGTGAAGTGTTGATTCTTTACGCGGTACAAAATGATTTTCATGGTTTATTGATTAGGATAATTGAGTAAAGCCATATGCATGTAAAAATAATATTAAAACTACGTAATCGTTTTTAGATTACAACTTTTCTCAATTCATACGTAAACTAAAACTTCTTTATGGAAAGTTAAGACTCGTGGTTTTAGCGGTTCTGTTATCAACCCCCACAGGAATATATGCGTACTTTTCTGTCCATGAGTAATTAGTGTTTAATACAAAAAAATATTCTTTTCAAAATATGAAGTCCAGAAAAAGGAATAAAAATGCAATGGGCTATAAAAATTCTAAACGCGGCCGTCTTATCTCCGAAAGACGCTATAAATTTAAAATTACCTCCGAAATCGGTACTTCACTTGTTCGCAATAAAGAACTTCTCGAGGACGACGCAAAAATACATAAAGAGGAATAAATATATATCCTAGAATCAACAAATAATGCTAAATACTACTTTCAAGTATCGTAAATATTAGCATCGCAAAAATATATCTATACTCAAACATGTATTCAAAATATACATAAAAAATAGGAACACATAAAGCGACTAAATAAATAAATATAAAACTTTTTAAGTAACATACGTAGATAATACAACAATAATCCGCAAACATATGACGTTTTAGTGACCTCTTTGAAATGTCAACTGTCATAAATGACAGTCTGTCAGTTGGAGCGTGAACGCGCGCTTTACTTAGCGACCTTGAAATGTTAAAAAAACAAAATATAAAACAGATTGTATCAGTCTATTAAAAGATTTATTTAAATATGATATTATTATTAAATATTAAGGCAAATAAATAAAATCAATTTGTATGATTGTGTACTTGTGTAAGATGTGTTAAAACCATTGAAACGAAAGTTTATTTGTGATTTTTAACGTCATACATATTTTATTTAAATACTTATGTTATGTTAATTCAGACATCAAAGGCAACGATAAACGGATGTGAACGTAAACTAGCTACTGTATCACCTAGGTACATCATTTGCATAATTATTTACTCACATATAATAAGAAAAATTAAACACACTTGATAATAAACTTGATTAACACAATACTATTTTATAGGTTAAAAAAACGAAAAGGACATGTGGCGAGTTCATTGATGAAGCGGTAAGTACGACTATGAATGCGAATTTCTTAAATAAAAAAGAATCGAGGTACAGCGATACAGGTTTTCTTTTTAACTACGAGTTTCTGAATGCTCGTAACAACGATATGTAAATTTCAATAATCCATTGAATTTTGATTTGAAGAGCTCTTCATAACTTATAGCTTAAAAACAAATCGATTTCAAGCTTTCAAAGTCAAAAAACCACATCAAAATTCACTCATTCGTTTAAGAGCTACGATGACATAGATACGTCAAACCTATAACAGCCCTCTGTTTCGTTGTGCTTTTAAGTATATAACTATTTCATAACCTTTTTCAGTTAATTGCCCTTAACGTTATATATAGCATAATATATCGTAAACGAGTGTATACGTTATATTAAACAAAAATACGATTTCTTTATAAGACGGATATAAATTCGTCCAGTTAAACTCAGACAAAGATCAAAAGTGGAAATTAAACCTGTAGAATTGAATTGAAAAAGCTATTTGTAGCAACATAAAAACAAGAATATTAAATAAGACAGTCTTTTAAAATACTTATAAAATAAATAAATATGCATTTGGAATTTACGTAATATAGATTATTATGATCGTTAATTATAAATCGTAAATTCATAATTTAACTTTATTGTATTTTCGATTAGGAATTACAAGAATTAAACATTACAGCGGCTGAATTGGCTTACCGACAGAAATTATCGTTTGAATCTCTATACAATTACTCAATAAAGATTTATAGGGTTGACACAACTCAAAGATTATTAATATTGTCGGATCTTAATAATTTTGTATAAATATACAAACTAGAATGTCAACTTATAATTAATATAAGAGTTGTATTACGTATTTAATGCGTGCATTGTTTGTAATACTGCAATAATTCACAGGCAGGTAACTAATGTTAAAAGGAAGGCGTTAGACATTTTTTATACAACTATTATAATCACGAAATGTATAGGTATATCACTGGCGGCCTTACAGACGTTCTGTAGATACGTCTTAAATATAAAAGTTACAAATTATTTTGTTAATCTAAACCATGCTCAAATTCACTTGAACACACACACAAAAATATCATCGAAATCTCTGCAGTCGTTTAGAGGGACTGTACATAATATGTACGCGGATGAAACCGTAGATCGTTCCATATGTTATTAAAATTCTTGGCAGTCGAAACCGCTGTATTTAATAAAATAAGAATGAGGTTTTAAAAATAATTAAGATCGCAGTAACCCTATTAAGGAACTTTAATGAGAAATCGAACCTAAATGGTTACTCAATTCAAGTATTTTCTATCCAATTTGCAATTCCCAATGCTTGCACGTAAAACAGACATTTAACGAGGACATCAAAGTTAATGGGTAATTAATGAGTCTTTAATTGAAACTACTTTTATTTTATTTGTTTTTTAATGCTAAGGATTTTAATAGATTTCATTTATTGTAATGATATTTTGCTTGTTCGATACTAAAAGTATGCATTATGTACGAATACAAATACTGTTTCCTAAAAAATATTCGAAATATTTATTAAAAGCCTTATTAATAAGGGCATCTCGTTTTTATGCATCTAGAAGTTTTCACTCTATAAAATGATAGGAAAATTTACCAAATGGCGATAAGTGTTAGTTCAGCTTATAGCTTAGCAAAGTAAACAGATAATACAAACCAAAAATATTAAAAATTTACACATCAAATGAATACAATGTTTTAGTAAAACCAAATTTAATATTAAGAAAAATCGTTAATTAAAAAAAAAACTATTGTACAGCAATTTAAAATAATCAGCACACTTTTTAATCTTCTAAAAATATAATTTGCCTTACCAGTACCACAAGGATGCTTGAGGATATATAAAAAAAAGTATCCTATGTCCGTCTGCTGGTCCTAAGCTACCTCCTCATAAATTTTTGTGTCAAATCGGTTCAGCCGTTCTTGAGTTATAAATAATGTAACTAACACGACTTTCTTATGTATATAGAAATTTATTTGTTCTAATAACAAGTATCGATACGTTATGTATAAATACAAACCTGAACCATTTTGTCTGAGAGCATGCATAATTGTTTCTGCCTTTCAACAAGGTACTCCAGGCGGTGACAACTCTCTTTATGAAGAGTGGTGAAGGATTCCACCGATGTGTTGCTGTTCGTTTGAGGTAGAACTGGCGCTGCCAGATTCCTGAAACGAAAAATTAATTGTAAATTATGATTTCACTTAACTATTAAAGCTTAATACTACAATTTCATTCATAGAAAACGATACATAACAAAAGGGTAGACCACCTCCACCGTAAGTTCGTTAGTTTTCGCAGCTAAGAAGCCTTCGGGTGGTCATTAATGTGAAATGGATTATTTAAAGATATAGTATTCTATAAATATTTATGAAGTCTCAATATTTTATTATGTATATAATCTGTGTGTAATGTATCTGTAATAATCAAGAGATGATATGTCAACTAAAAAAACTAAAAATCTATTAAAAATGGCATAGAATCAATCGCATTGCCTTGGCGTACACTTCATTCCCAGCCACAATTACCAGTAACTAAACAACCTCAAGAGTAAACCAATAAATTAAAGACAAATTAACAAATATTTGAAGTGTAATACTGCATTAGGGAAATCTCAGCAGGAATGTGTTTTAAGTCGCATGAATGAATGTCAACATTAAAACGCGGCGTTTCGTAAACACTGAAGACGGGATTGTTAGATAAATAAACATAGCTAATTTGCTTGCTTTGCATTTCCTAGCTCAAGAACCGACAACGACTCCAGAACAATAAATAACAATGTTAAACATCACCCTGACAATTGAAGGGAGCTTAGCGAAAGTACCCTTGTTAACAATGCATGTAACCTAAGGTAATTAGTCTCAAGACATCCGTTCTTCACGAGCTCTAACACTCGAATGAGAAACGCCACTCGAAGAAACAAAACTCGCTATTACCTACCCTCAGCTTTTGTTCTTTGGAATTCTCTATTCAAACCGGCCAATGGGAACGGGCGCGGCACACTACGTTGATTGGCCGACGACCTCCCTTGAGTGCAAGTTGAAATAAAAAGTGCTCGGCTAAATGAGAAGTGGCATCTCGTTTCCTCTTGTTTACGTCGTATGTTCTTGTCCTACTCAGGTTTTCGTTTTAATTGCAAACATGAGAGGATACGGGGTAGCAAGACCTTGAGTGGCACACGTGCAAGTTGTGATACTAGGGAAACGCATTCAAGTGCTTTAAATGGGGGGAAGGATACCTTCTGTTATGTCATCCATGATGTCAAATGGGACTTATCGTTTGCTCTCCGCCCGGACTTATATAGGTCAATTAAAATAGTTACAATATCATACATTTCTCTAGTGAAACATTACTTTTTCCAGCGAAGTGGCTTATGTAAGGGCTTCTCAGAACAAGCTAATCTAGGCGCACTTGGGAAATAAAAATATTTTGTATTTTTTTTAACAATGTAGCAGTGCACTTTAGTTAGCTTGAGATTTTTATGTTATATTTTGTGTGGAATATATTTTGAAAAAGAAATTGAGGCTTCCCTAAGTGTTGTTCTACTTTCAAAGATGTTTTTACAAAAATAAAAAAATTAAAGTGATTCTTTTAAATTAAAAAATGTGCTAATTATAAAAATCTTGTATATTACTTTGAATTATATATATTAGAGGTACTGCATTTTAAAAAATATACAGTTTGGGAGTAAAATAAAAACTTTAGATCCTACTGTAAGTATTTGCAAACATAAAGTAATGATATGAACTATTACAATATATAGGTTGAAATCCTGCTTTTTTGCAAGTGATGTTATTTTTAAAACTTATTGAAACAAGAACTAAAAATTTTAGAACAAAGAAACACAAAAATGTACTACTGGTATTCAAACATACTATACAACGCTCTTCTATGAATAAATATATAAAAATAAATATGATCACCGATTCATATAAATTTTAACGTTACATTTACTCTACAATAATTATAGTATCAATACATAAAGTTGTCGACTAATTTGTCACTGTTAGCAAACCAATAGCTTTATAGCACGCGAATGTTTTATCCATGCCAAAGGCTTAACGAAGGCTTCGCGGGACTTAGTACATACAACTGTAATGAACAATAATTAAGTTTATTTGATTACAAATAATTGCTTTTACTACAACGAACGCCGTGAAATCAGGGCTCCTATAGAAATTAATTGATTTTGATACAATTTATTTTAGTTTTGTGGACAGACGAGTGTCAAGTTAATAAGATAGTATGTAATATATTACTATCATTGTTTATTAAATTATGCGCTATAAACCTATTTATTTTTGAGCATTCGGAAATTAATAGATTCAAGCCGAAACGTTCAATTAAGTGAAGTTCAAGAATTGAAAGGGTGGGATGTCTAAGTTATACTTAAATTTTATCTGAGTCACATAGACCGTACATAGATGGAAAGTTCGTGAAGAAAAATGCCGACAGTTCATTATAGGATATTGAATTAAGCTAGTTGGTTGACCTTTCATCTACCATTTTTTAGGTCCTAAGTTTTGACATGTTGAAAAACCTCAAGTACAGATGGCAGCTTGAGTTGCGTCTTGGAATACGAGCTTAAAACTCACAAATATCCCGTTAAGTCATAATAATAATGAACAACTATTTAAGGTGTGGTAATAAGTCAAATCACAAGATAATATTGACACTAACGTGTGAAGTGTCGGCTTTGACGAGTTTCAACGTTGTGTTTTATGAGAGGAAATTGATTTTACACACGACTTTGAGTCTGGCAATGATTTATGTTCAACTAGTGTTCGTCAAAGTATTAAGTGTGGGGACTTTGGTTAATTCTAAAACTATATCCTTCTTGAGAGATACTTTAAAAACTGTATACTAGCTAAAGTAACGATTGAAAATGTCGTAAAGTTCTGTGATGAGCGTTTTGATTTTAGTGTAAGTATTTTCTATTACACTTCAAGCTCTCGTTTATGTGACTTACGTTCACGTTAAGTTGAACATTAGGAATGTTTAATATGATTTTATTAAATTTGTGTATATAGCATGAATATAAAAAGAGCGTCCCATTTACTCTATTAAGAGGAAACAGACTTATCTGTTACTGTTACTTTTGTCTACAGATACATTCTATGAATTTTATCTTCAGGAGGCTAATTAACTACTGATAAACACAACGCATAAATACCGCTGAGTTTCAGAAATTAAGTTACGTACGCAGCTAGCTTCTACCAGTGGCTGGCGTTCATTTCAATCTTTAAGCTTTGGGATACATTATTGGACTTTTAGTAAGGATCCTTAATTTGAAAAAATAATATAGCGTTCCTCGCTAAATGTACTATACAACACTAAAAGAATTGTTCAAATCAGACCAGGGGTTCCTAAGATTGGTGCGTTCAAACAAACAGACAAACTCTTCTGCTTTATCATATAAAATATAGATAAAAAATAATACGAAATGTCTTTAAAAAACATTCCTTATATATTACCCTAATTAATAATTAATATGTATGTATTGTTTTATTTACAATCATTATCATTTTTGCGTAATTAAGTAACAAACATGTACTGTATTATTTATAATATTCGTATAAGTATGCACGATATAGCATTTTATTTCAAAAATCTGTTGTAACTCCTGCGGCCTTAAATACGTAAGCTCAACATTTTCCTTATAATATCACTTTTCATATTTCAAGAGAAATAATTTCCAAATTGGACATTTTGAACCGGTTACTTTGGGTCTATTATACCCAATTTACGACAACTTCTTTATTATTCTATTACCAAACTATGTACACAGTCAACAATTTGTGGGCACACTATTAGCATGCTACCGTTTATAACTCATTTCACATAGCTACGTGAAAAGCTCTTTAATTACAATCTAAACTTTATTTCGTACGAATAAAGTTTGTTTTTCTTCGTAATCACATGATAAGATGGGTGTTACAAAAAATGACCTAAATCACGGCGAACAGTTATTCAAATTTGTTTACTATTGTAATATATTTTATGAAATTGATTTAAACGTAATTGAAGATTTATAAAATACAGTGATTTTTTTTATTCGCTAGGAAGGCAAAGGAGTATACAGTTGACTTATACTAAGCGACTCCTGTAGCCCATGGCCGCGTTACCAACCCTAAGGGCTTAGCCATATTACATTACTTGACATTTTTAAGACGTTCTGTTGCCGGCGTTATTTATTTTTATTTCGAGTATTCGGGACAAATCGGATTGATTATCATTTTTAAAATACAACTAATTTTTTAAGTATAGTATTAAATAAATTTTAACGGGACTTCCATATTTATCGATCTATAGTTCCTATTTAAACGTCCTAACTTTAATTGTGCTACTGTTATAAAATTATTTTTTTTAAAATTCCATAACATATCAGATACGCGTTTGCTTACATGTGTCTATATAATTTATTACATAAATATTTTTTTTACTTTTGTAATGTATGGTGTGGTATCCTTCGGAATAGATGTAAAGTTTCGTGTGAGAACTTCGGATTAAGTTAGATATGAGAACACAAAAAACAATAGTTAAGAATCTGAAGAAGTATAGTATGGGTCATTTTCACGGGGAAAGTTCGAGTATTTATGTGGATGGCAAAATAATATAAGAAAGTAAAGTAAGTAAGGACGCATTGTAATTATAATTTTTATAAAAGCATTGAGATGACATTTGATAGTGGAGTTGGATAAGACACCTTGCGCCGGCCCCACCTAGTGGCCAGAAGCGAGACGATTTTCTTTCATCTTTTCTAAGAAACTACAATTTCACGTTGTATGCTCGAAGCAACATTTTGTATCAAACTGCCTTCCTTACTTAATTCTAGGAAAATTACCTTTACTATTGTAACAGGATAAAAACTCGAAAGCGAGTCGAACTAATTTTACACATGGTTTAATATTGTCAATAGTTGTGAACTTCATGTTTTATTTCTATACGTTACAAGAATTTGTATTGACAAAGGATTAAATGTTTTTGCTTAAGCTACACGGTTTTTTGATAAACTAAATTTTTATAAACTTCGAATTTTATACTAGACAAACATCGTGACACATTATTTCTATATATTTACGGAATAGTCTAAACATTTTCACACACTTGAGAGTTAATTATAAGGAGAAGAAATGTTCCTTTTTCGAATTTAAGAATTAGAATTTCTTAAAGTTTTAAATTTTTAGAATCGAGAACTCATTATAAGCAGGTGTTTATACTGTGACTAATATTCAATAGATGTAGACTTCAATGGACTACGAGTCGGTCTTTTATGATGTCTCGACGCGTGAAATTGCCTTTCCTGTATTAAAGCTTTAACTTACTAAGCAACTGGGAATATAATAAGTAAACCTAAAATGTCTAGTCCTTTACTCAAATATGGCACAGTGGTTTGAACGTTTTGGCTCTTTTCTTTATAAGTACTATAAGTATCTAACTATATCTAACTATACATATATTAATTCTTTATAAACCACGCGCACGTACAATAAATTTACCTAAAAATAATTGTATACGATTAGAAGAGAGCACAAAATTGTTTTATATAAAAAAAATAATGTGACGTGTAAGTAAAATAAAAACCGATATGAACGTGAGCGAAGTCGGGTATAAAAGTTACTAGTGTCCATAACAGAGCAAAATCATGTGTTAACTGATGGGCTTTTTAAATATAGACTTTTTATACAAATAATTTTATGACTTGTATTTTTATTCCAGTAATAGTAAATAAAAAATATTATTTTGAAATTACTAAATTAATTAAATTTCAGCCTTTGGATGATCATAATCAATAATTATTATATTTTATTAAGCTACAATATAGACTTAAATTGAAAAATATATTAAAAAAATTGAAATTTTTCAAAAGCTTGCGAATAATTCAAATTATTATTTATAACGAAAACTTTCTTTGAACTATTTCTATGCCATTACAATTTAAAGTTTATAAGGCTTTATGCATAGAGTATCAAATAATTATCTATGAGATAGATTTATTTATTTACTTTAAAACTGCATTACACAGATTACGCGATACAATTGACTATAGACATTAATGCTTTTAAAATAGAGTATAATTTATAAAAATATAAAGTTAGCAAGTTGTAACTTTCGTCACCGGATGCTGTCGACAATTGCCTTCCTGTTCTGATAAAGCCTTTTTAGGGTAAACACCTTTACACAACACAGTTTTCTATCCAACAGCAAAGCTAATAGGAAGGGTCATGATTTTCGCATTCTTTTCATGTGTAGTTTCTAACGTAACATAACTACTGAATCGATGAGGAAGTGGCAATTAATTATTATGAATGTTGAATTGCTATAATCATCAAGGGAATTGTGTTACATTGACGTGTTCGTCTGTATGTACGTACGTAAACGAGTAGGCAGATTTTGATGCGATGTTTATTGAAAGCTGAGGTGATTCATAATAATGAGTGATGTTAACTATAATTTATGATCTCTTCGAGCGTGTTAATGATTGATCATCGGGTTTACTTACCATTTTTAATACTAGATATTATTTTATGGACATATAACCTATGTTAAAGTTAATATAGAAGTATTTAATCGTGGTTTGGTTACAATTTTTAATTGTTTTACTGATCGATAAACAGGACTATTTCTTTAGGTACCTACCTAATGCACAAGGTCAGAAAGGGGCTTCTATGCATTCAAGAAATGCATTAAACTTTTATTGCAGTTTTAGATTTTCCTCAAAACGCCAATTTTATACATAGATTGTTTTTAGAGTTAATGACAGCTTTGCCCCGCGATTTCACCCGTGTTTATTTTATCCATATGATATGATGATGCCATAAAATAAACCTACCTTACTCTTTATAATAAATGCTATGTCCTAGTGAAAGGTCCGCAAAATTCAATTTAGCCGTGTCGGAGCTAAGCTAAAACAAACAAACTGACATACAATTTTTTTATCAATGGTGTTGATAAGTACGGTAATTTCTTTCATATGCTTTCGATACATATTATTTGAAATTGGAAACACACACTGTAATTTTATTGGTATCTACAGATAATTCGTACAAGTGTACGTACATACATATATATAAAATTGGTCTCTGTTTGGTACATATACCGAAATAACATTTCTTACAATTTTTGTCTGTTTGCCTGTCTGTTTTTTCCGGCTAATCTATGGAACGGCTGGACTGATTTCGACGGGACTTTTACAGGTAGATAGCTAATGTAATAAGGCGTAAGTAAGGCTACTTTTATTTTAGAAACTTAATTTATTATTTTTAATGTAAATGATAAAAAAACAGCATGAAGGATATGAAGAAGGGCACAGTACATAAAGTAAAAAATAGGTTGATCTATGAGCTCAAAGATCAAATATAAAATGTAGGAAAAAGCTTTTTTATTAGCGCTCAAAATTTATCAATAAAGTGTTTATTACTTAGGTTATAACTGTTATAGCTGGTTTTATAGATGCTCAAGCGGTTTATGAGCTTTAGACATAAAATATCACATAAAGATGTCTTTGATTACCTTATGTACTTAGAGTAAAAAGGGTGTCATTGTCTCTCTTTCTTTTACAAATACCTGTCTTTGTCTTACGTAATACAGAGCGGTTGTGACGAATTATGTCCTTAGTTTTTTAAACTGTACCTAATATATTTATTTACTGAAAATGTGTCTTCAAGCGGGACATAAAACGACGAATATGTGTTCTGTTTTATCAAAGTAAACTAGAAGTTATTATGTTAATATTTTCTGCATACAAACAGACATGGTTGATAATATTTAAGTGTAGACAAGCTCAGCCTTGGGAAAAAGCCAGTGTGAAATTAAAAAGCTAACAGCACGTTGAGAAAAGTATATGAGCTTACGAAAGGACTCTAATATTATGGTGACTAAAAATTTGAAAATTAGTCCCTAAGAAAATAAATATAAGTGCGTTTAAAATTTCACATAGAGTGAGACAGATAAAATTATTTCATTAAGCACCAAACTGTTACTATTTTATAAATAATAGTTGCGATTTATAAAATAGACTAAATTTAAGCTTATTTACTTTTAAAAATTTAACTATTAAATAAATTTTAGAGCAACTCTTAAGAAAGGTTCATATTTTAAACACAAAATACAGGTAACTGTACAAATATCCTTAGACAATTTATCATCCGTTTAAAACTTAAACAATAGGAATTTCACAAGCTATCAATATACGAAGTAGGTTTCACAAATCACGAATGAATTTGACCTTTTGCATATAACTTATATACTAAAAGGTTGTTGCATGTAATGTTTATATAGCCTTATATTATATTTAAGTACAATAACCCATCTAAACTTAAAGCCTAGCAGTGTCGCGTGGTTTTGCCCGTATTGTATTGATATTATGCATGACAATGACGACAAGAGTATCCTAAAAACTTCTTATAACGTTGGGTATCTCCTAGTGAAACTACCGCCAAAAATGGTTTGCCAATAAAGGTGCTATTTCGGAGATGAGCCGAAGCAAAAAGACAGATGGATTTTATTTATATGTAAAGCGTTTAGATAGTAAAAGTTATTTAAAAAAATGCTTTTAGTTCCATTAACTAGTTAATAAATTATTATATTGACATCTGAACTATATACATTTATATTTTAAAGATACAGAATGATATTTAATTTATCATCGTTATGGTGGTGTCAAGAAAAAACGTTTATTTGAACCAATCAAAATGGCGTCATTCACGAAAACATGTATCTCCTAGTATCGGTGTCATTTTAAACGTATAAATCACTTCAATAACCTGTAATTTTGGCGTTCATATCTCAAATTGATATTTATGAGAGGTCGCGCGCGAAAATTGCTAGTTTCTTTCGTTCCATCAATAAATTTGAGTGTTTTGTATCAATTTATTGGCACTGCTGATATCCCAGTTGTATAATAGTGCCCGTAATTCATTAGGTTATATAGTTTATTTAGAAAATCGTTAAAGTTTTTGCATTTTTATTTTAAAGCTAATATTTATGTTAAAGGTAACACTTGTTAATACACACGTTCAAAAATTTTGGTTACTGTATTAATATTACATACTGTCGTTCATAGCTGGAGACGTCGCGGAGTGCTGTGCGCGTTTTTACTTCACTCTATAAATTGCCGAATTTTTGAAATAAAATCGTCAGAATAACGTCAATATAAAAATAAGAACTGATGTAAGGTCTTACTTTACAAGTGAACTGTGTGCTCGTTTGGCTTCCTGGGACTTAAAAAAACATGCATGATTTTTAATTTAAAACTAGATCACTTCTTTAGACTTGTCAAACTATTCTTTCTATATATTATGGACAGAATCTTTTGTATTTCTTAGTTTGCCACTTACTGGTTTGGAATACGAACCTTAACAAATATTTATCTACTTATTTTTTACCATTCAAGCGTTTTCTATTTTAATAAAAAGTCACGAAAAAGTCATTTTAATAGACCCTCGTAGATTTACATTCCACAGATGAGGGTAAAAACTAAAAAAGAATAAACTATTTAATCAGAAATACAATCACAATGAATGAACTTCAAACAAATTTTGAAATCGGATCCTTCATAAGAACGATTCATCAAATTTGACAGCCAAGAAAAAGTTCCTGTTTTACTCCCGCTGCCCGGAGTATTGTGATGATTTCAATTCACATTTTTTAATATTAGTTAGTCATATTTCTAAGCTTTTAACGGATAATTTTGACATCATTAAGACAGCAGTAAGAAGTAAGTGCTACAACAATTTCTAATACTTCCCTGAAAAATACTACAGTTGAAAGGCGGCGTAAGACATTGACACGTTTTCTTTTTTGCGATTGGAAGGCAAACGAGCATACAGTTCACGTATATTAAGCGATTTCTGACGAACATGGAGCCAAGATTAGTAGTTCTAGAAGACGCGTTGCCAACCTTAAGGCCTTATCTTATTTTTATTTTTAGTATTCGGAAATTCACAGACTGAAATCGAAACGCGCATAGCACTGCATCACTTTTCTATCTACGAACGGTGGGATGTGAGGAGGACGGAACTTATAAATTATTAGTAGTTCCTCCCTCCATATTTAATACTCGAAATGCCTGTGTTTTTGACACACGTCCGGACCCTAATTTCGGAAGCCTAAGTTACTCGTTTATACATCAACTATCTACCAATGAAAGCCTTATCAAAATCTGTTCAGCGAGATATTAGCTAGAACAAACACACAGACAGACGGGCAAAAAAATTATTTTCGTAAATTTACTGCATAGGTATAGTAAAAATGTGCATATTTTAATATTACAAACAGACACACAAAATTTATTTATCTGTCTAGATGTTATAGTATACCTATGGCACATTCATTACAAAGTTAACTACGATTTACGTTAATAAAAGCGTGTTTAACATAAAAGTCGATATAAGGATAACGTAAAATACCAAAGGAAGACTGTGTGAACAATTATGGCGGCATTCCCATCACTTTTACAGCAAAATTAAAGCTTGGGTTTTATAATATCGTAAATGTTATAGCTTATTATGAGCTGTTTCCCACAATGTAGATAATATCCAGCTATAGATTGTTATCTTGGTAATGTTAACCCCAATTAAAGTTTGACTCGGAGAATTGATGTGAAATTAAGGGAGATTTTATAACATAAAATAGCAGATTTTTCATATTTATACGTAATAAAGTCAGATCACGTCAAGTAGACCCCCCAATTTGCATTAAATATAGAACATAGATTTAAATAATTTTTCATATAGTGTGTTCTGTCGATGATTAATCCCTAAAACCGTTTTTCGTCATTTTCATTTTAATATTTTCTTTCTTCATAAAATTTTGAGTACTTTATAGTAGAATTCATGTGGAAATTAGGGGAGTCCAATTGAATCAATAATAAATATATTTATACATACTTTCAATACTTATAGGCAATTACTGAAGCTCTTTACTTGCTATACCAAAACGGTCATATTTTTTTCTACTCTATATTAATTTCAAAGCCGATAAGATAATTCCTTGTTAATTGTTCTTTTATGCCGTCTAAAGAATATCCGTGTCTTTACCTTCGTCTCTATCTAGAGTGTCTCTTAACAATGCGTACTTCACCTCAAGTATTCAACGTTCATTCACAAAATGAATCGTTTGACAAATGTGGTTTTAAGCAATTAAGCCGATATTCATACTAATAAATAAAATTTAACTGACCGTCTGTAATATCAAATTATTTAAAGGGATATGACAGTATATACGGTTCTTGTAACAAAAACTTGATTTATAAAAAAATATCAATGTTTATTTGTTACAACTAAATTTCGAAACGGCTGGACTGATTTTGACAAGTCTTTCACAGTCAAATAGGCATGGATGTAATCAGTAATTTTGGATTCTCTTATTTCATCATATTTGAGTATGCATTAAATCATCAAGACGGAAACGATATGATGCTGCTAGTATAAAATATTTTTAAGATATAAATTGTTTAACATATCTTAAACTGCTGTCCGGATAAGTCATAAACTTATCACGGTTGCAACCGTGAAACTTCACTAGTGTTATTTATAAACTGTGCGTTTAACTCCAGGCCATACTCCTTATAACCTTCAGAAACATCCAAGAACTTAAATCAATTTCAACAAAGCCATAATTAAATAAAAATCATAAACTGTTTATAATTACACAAGTCGTTACTGTAATAAATGACGATAAATTAAGCTCTACAGCCGATGATTTATCCAATTTTCTTTTCAACGGCAAAAAACAAATTACTATAAGTTGCACTACTATACACCTTTCATCTTGGTTTAATCTCGACCATGGTATAATAAAATCAGGCGTTCTAGCCCATAATTACATATATATAGTAAATAGAAAGGTTGATGAAATAAACGATATAATTATTTTATATTTTATCTACAATTTTAGGATTTCAAAAAACAAAATTCTCGTCGACAAAATATACATTATGGAAGTATGAACGTAAAGCAAAATTTACATTAAGAAAAATTACATACCATATTTTCTTATGCTATGCATTACGCGTCTTACTTTAATCTTAATAAAAGCAGTAATCGTATACTCCGACATAATTATGGATAGTGCACCTACACGACACTCACGATCGTAAAACCCGGTATCAAGAGGGAAGATTCCAATTTATTTATTTTTTTACCCCACCGCACGTTGCAAGTTCAAATCGTAAAGTTACGATGTCTGGCCCGGATAGACGATACCATTGGGATTTGAATCGAAAATTAGGTGAGATGACTTCGAGTCGAGGAGTGCACTCACTAATATAAATAATATGCGTAAAAAAGTAGAAAAGTTCCCTGCAACTTGTCGTTACTTGAATGAAACTTTAATTTAAAATCATTGTTACAACCAAAAATTATGAATATCCTGGAAAATATAAGAAGGAAAAAAATCTTTTGACAACAATACTAAAAGTTGTGAAGCCTGTGAAAGTGAAATTATCCTGTAAACTTAACTACTCCACGTCGAGGTACGAGGCCCACCACGAAACGAGGTAGCCTGAAATATCTAGTATCACATAAAAAAATTAATCAACTAATCTAAATTAAATTAAAACAATTCGTCTACACTTGCAAATTGTAAATTTTCCATGTTTAGTAACACGCATCTAAGTTACTTATATTATATTTGAAATAAACTAACATAAAATGTCAATAATATGCCAATTTTGATTAGATTTAAGATGACATAACAATTCTAACCCAATTAAAGTTAGATTTAAATTCGTCCAAGTGATTAAATTAAACACATAGTAGGGGTCATCCTACAATAATTTACTAAGGATAATAAAGGTTCATTTTTCACTAGTAGGTACAAATTGGACACGGTGTTGGATGGGTTTTTGTTGAGTTTCTATGAGGGTTCACAAATTACACCTTCAATATTCGAGACCATAAGATAACGGGGCATAGAAATGTTTTATAAAGGAACTGCAACATGGATTCTGAATAGACGGTGAATCATTAAAACTATGTTAATGTATCATTACGGTCAGGTGGAAACAGTGAAGAAATGTCATTATATTGTAACTTACTTCCTTTTTATCATATATGAACACTAGTCAGTACGGCCCGACTTTGTCCTTTTTAAGCATATATTTAGTAGTAGATTATCGGTATGTGTGTGTTTGATAGTGTATATAGTATATACTCCCATATGGGAGTGGAGAAAGGAAAAGGAGTTTATCAGTGTGGTATCAAGAGGAAAAACATAGCCTACCCCTATGACAATAATGCAGATTTATCTATATATGGATATATGTATAAAGCCTTTCGTTACTAATGACAAACTTTAAAATATTTACTTATTTATGTAATAATTAATTTATTCTGATTTATGTATATTTTTTTACCTATTTGTCAGTTAAAGTTAATTTAAAAAAATCCATAAAATTTGTTGAGTGTTTCCAGAGATTTTCGTATACGAACGATACTTGAATCTTGTGCGTATATTAAAATTATCTTAATTTTCATTATTTTGTTTTTATACAAAGCAACATATTGTTTAAACTCTTATTGAATTTCATTGTTTACTCCCACCGCACAAAAATGGTTAATTATTAAATAACTATGATTGACTTGTATGTCTCTCCGTCTCTCAGTGACAACTTCGCTTATGAATGTTAATAAAAATTATGATATGATTTTTTTCGTTTGAAAAGTAACGTGATTTAGTCTGTTCTTAGCTATCATTTATGAAGATTTGGCAAAAAGGATTTTAAAATAAAAAATTATAACTTATATGGATATATTTAACAATCAGGACTTCTAAAGAACTTAAACTATAAATTTATATATTTCAATCAATTGAGTCACACGAGTACTTTGCCTCACAAAGATATTTCTAATATAATATTCGCTTATACCAGTTGGAAAATTGAACCATAGATAAAATATTAACAGACATGTTTCAATTTAATTGAGTTTATATTCTAAATAGGTAAACAAATAGCCGACGTCTAGGATAATGTATTTGAGTATTAATCCCGAGGTCAGGTTGGCAGCTGTGAGAAAATCTCATATCTTATTAATAGCTTATTCCTTTCACCTCTGTGTTGATGCAAATAACGGAAATGCAACGTACATTATATATACTAAGTTTTGACCGCGTCTGTGCTTGACAATAAATCACACGAGATAACGATGAAATAAAACTATTCTTTCTTACGAGATAAATTGAAAAAATTATATTGAATGAAGACATTAAATAATATTAAGAAAGCATTTTTAGCTTCATAATACGTAGACGACAGTTTAATTTCGATACTGCGATTGGGAAAAATTTCGTTTTTTTCATAGATTAGACTTATTAATATGATACACAATATGTACCTACATATCATTTTCTAATATGACTAACTTCTGCCTACAGGTTTGCTCGCGTTCATGTTTTTGCCAACCACTTCTAGTTGTCTATCATACTTGCATTATATTGAATGTAACTGATACGCGGTTTCTACTGATTTATTATCTAATATATAAAATTCTCGTGTCACAATCTTCGTTCCCATACTCCTCCGAACCTAACATACTACTATACTACACATTTAGTAAGCTTCAGAATCAGCGACTGTCTATTTTTCATCCCCCTGAATGTTAAGAGTGGTCCAACCCTAATTTTTATTTTTTTGAGAAATTTTTTTGTTTTTATTTTTTAATGAATATAAAAATACATACAGCCGTATATATTTTTGTGACAAAACGACGTTTGCTGGGTCAGCTAGTATGTATATAAAGGTTGTGATTTTAAAATATTTGTTATAATACTGACACTGGCTTATGCCTACAGATGTACTCTTGCATGACGTCATATATGCTCTATCAGTGCCTTGCGGTTTCGTGCGCGCTGTTTGATATGTTAATGATGACAAAATAAAAGTCGCGTCATCTTAGCGCAGTTTTATAGAATTACGTATCTGTATTATTGCGAGGCGTTTTAGTGAACTTAAATAAGTTTGAGTGTATTTTTCGCGCAATATAAAATTCAAAATGGGAAAACATAAAAATTTCGCCGTAACCGAAAGCAATCTAATTTAAGATGTCGTTTTAACGTAGTGATTCATTCCCCCAGATGAAGCTCATAAAACAACCCCAGCAAACCATGGTTTGGCCATCAATGCTTTATTATAGGGGGTACGAAACATCTTTCTCATATTGACTTTATGCCTTACGATCTGACATATAAGAAAACGTTTATATGACTAGTATGTATATAACTATACATACATAGAAATGACTATTTATAACATCCCAAGAGCTTTACCTTATAAATATAATATATTATATTTTAATTTTTAGGCATACTTATATGTATATTATATTGGTAGAACGGAAAGTCAAGGTATATAAAATAAATTGAGTTAATCTATACTAATATTATAAAGCTGAAGAGTGTGTTTGTTTGATTGAACACACTAATCTTAGGAACCGCTGTTCCTATTTGGAAATTTCTCTCATTTATCGAGAAATGCTATAGGTTTTATTAAATTTTCAAAATAGGAATCCATATTAAAAGTTCAATACATAATCCAAGGTGTAAAAAACGAAATGAACGCGAAAAAAGTCGCTTGCAGACGCTAGTGTAATATAAAATTAAATAAATATCTACTATGTATTGTCAAACGCCTAAACTCACACAACACAGGACACAATAAATCACCTCGATCACGTTTTAATAAAAATTCAGCTTATCAACTCAGGTACTACGATAGTACAGATAGTCAAACTGAACTGATAACCCCTCTCCGTGTCGAAGCTAAAATTATAACTAGAAGTTTTTATTTCAGGCAACAAACTAAGTTCATAATTTTTATAGCACGTGTAACGCCAGTTTTAAATACTAGTATCTGAGACGACTTCCGTTCCCATCGAGGAAAAAATTACAAGCAACTTTCGATTGAGTCATAATAATTTACTTCAGCAATGTGAATTAGTCTCCATTAAACATAATTACCTATAATCAAAAAACTTAAATTATATTTAAATACGCTCCCGTGGAAAGGCTTAATAATGATGTTAAAGTTACAGGTTGTATTAACGATCAAAACGTTTTTTATTTCTTAAATCTGGTAGTCATATTTCTATGATTTAAGCTCCTATCCTTCAGTGCCGTATCTAACAAACAAGATTTGCATGGTATTTGCAAATTTAGTTATCAAGTAATTCTCATCAAATTCTATCCATGTCACGTACTATCGTTCATAGGGTTGTGATAAATTAAATCAACACTAATTCTTATGGTATCTCTCCAACTAGAGGAGATTGACAGCGTTTTGAATTTATGCCTGTCCTTTGCAGACAAAATAGCTAGGCAGCAGTACCTATACCCGTCCATTCCCTCATGTAACACTACGACTTTTTCTATGGCCAACGCCTCTCTTGCCGGCTATTTTTCCGAGCGTGGTGAGGCGTAGAATTTCGTATCTGTTTTCTCTTAATAGATAGATATTACTTATAAGTGAATTCAGATTATAAACTCATATTGTAATTAAAAAACGCGCCTGTAAATAATATCTGTGCATATATACATATAATCACGCCTGTCCCGTAGGGGTAGACAGAGACTACATGTTTCCACCTGATACGATCCTGACAAACTCCTTAATAATATAATTAAATTTATCCTAAAAACTGACAAATATCAAGAGACAGACAAGTCTAATGTAAATAAAATATTGAGATATACATGAGCTTTCAACGAGTTATCGATTTGGGTGATTTCTATAAAATAAACAATAACACTGACCTGAACATAAAAGCTCTCTCCGCAAAGTCGAGAGCTTTTAAACAAAGTATTAAATATTCCTTGTTAGGCTCAAAACGTCAAAGCAACGGACCGGACGGAATCAAACGAACGAAGCTTTTAGTGTAATCCGTATAAATGTCCAACTGATGTCTTATTTGTAAATATTAACATTATAGCGAAATCAGTGAGTACCGACTGTCATACTGTAGACAAACACATTTAGTGGTTACTTGAAAGCTGTCGGCAAAATTGTTCGCATTTGAAATACGAAATTAACTGACTCTCGTTTAATAATCTTAGGGTGTCCACTAACTAGGTAAATATTGAACCGTGGATACTTAAAATGTTCTGTTGATCATATATAAGGTATATGTCTCTAGCTCGCTAATATAACTTAATCGTAGACCCAATTTTAATGGTAGATACAATTTATTTCAATTTGACATCTGGATATTTAAGTAAGTTTCCAAAAATTGTATTTAATGCTAGGATTAAGAAAATAACTATTGATCTTTTGATACATACAACAAAAAAATCTATTTAAATATATATAGTTTTGTTGTAAAAGCTTACGTGTCCGATTTGAATAGATATTTTAAACCAGAAGAAATTTCATTGAAGTCGATCAAGCAGTTTCTAAATTCTATTTTTGTATTAAACATAATCGAACATGCGCTCATTAAACATAATAAAAGATATACTTATCAAAGTAGTATAAAAATGAATAACGTTCCGTGTAATAGGAATAAAATAAATCCCATATTGACGGATCGATCAATATTTTATCAATAAAATGAGTTCACAAAACCGGATCGAGATCCAATTAGACGATTTTGAAGGTTGTTCTTTTATAGACTGATTAGTATATTTTTATTTTATTTTATTTATTGCCAGTTGCTCCGTTAAATTAGTTAATTTGAGTATATCATAAAATTGAAACTCTAAAAATAGATTTGCCTTATAGATACAATAAAATACATCGAAAGGAATGGGTATGAAAAGTTTAAATAATAATACAAAAGCATCGTGCCTCTTAATGGGAATTAGGATATTTCTGTGATATTTTTATAGTTATAAAGTCTTTCAGATATCATTGTTATTGGCAAATTAAACAATTTTTACTCAGCTTGTCCAATATTCGAAACGAGATAAAAATATGCTTTTGAAACAATACGATTGTTTACACCGTTTACCACGTTTTCAGTTCCATTATAACGTTTTATGTCTGAAAGATAAATCTCCATAATTGTAATTTTTTGTGTTCACAATACAGTATGTAGGAAAGATATACAAAATAAGAATTTTGAAAGTAAATGGTAATTAACTTTTAAATGCCGCGATTCTATAGGTACAAGTTTATACAGTTTTAATGAGAAACAGTATAATTTTCGGATTCAAAAATTATCTATTACAAGTGGTATGTCTACATAATTAAAAACAATTTCACTCAAACACTAGTATTCACATAGGGTCAAATCGTGGGTCAAATAAATACTATTTACATTCAAATATTTGCATTAACATTTGAGACACGTGTACACGTCCAAAACACCTATGTCTCAAATGACCTTTGTAGATTCAGTTTGACATTAAACCAGTATTGTAATGTACCTACTCCCTTGTAGGAAATGTACTTGAAGGATTTATTATACGACTAAAAGGTATAATGTAAACTGTAATACTAAAAATCTGTACTACAAGGTGTTAAAAGTTAATTTAAAAGCGAATTGCTGTCGGGACTGGAGAAAGTGAAAACAGGCGTGGTATAAATAGAATAAGGAATGATTAAACACGATTATCAAAAGTAGCGAAAGATATTCCCAGGCTTAAAAATTTTAAGTTAAAATGCTTATGCTACAGTGAATTCTTGTACTAAACAAAGAAACCTGAAATTCAACACTTAGAAAGAACTTAACCTATCAAAAGTTTTTGCGAAATCTCAAATTAATTGCTCCTAACGTTTTGCTATAACGGGCAGACTTCAAGGTACAACAAAGTAGCTTTCACTAAAGACAAGAATATTTGTCGTGTTTGTTTCTCCTGTTCTACACAACAGTTTTGCATATAAGAATACCTTTAAGGAACCTAGAAGTAATATAAAAATAAATATTAAATTAGACTTTTATATTATTAGAAAGGACATTAAATCTTTTGAGTCCTACGATAAAGAAGCCCTCCTTTATTTATTATTTAAAGTAAGTCCAAATACGTATTAAATAGGTAGAACATTTGTTTTTCTTTTTTAATCGCAATAATTATATATGCACGATTTAGATGTTACAAGTATAATTATTAGTTATATTTCTGAACGGATGAAAGGAAGGTGTTGAACGAATGCTGTGTGAAAGGGACGAATGCAGCGAGTTATATCGAGCTCGCTCTCACGACGCCGCCATGAGAACTAAGACGGTTTACGACTCTAAAAATTTAAATAAAAAAAAATAGTTAAACTCAAGAAAAAGTGTTTTCGTTTAGACCCACACCTACATATATTTAAAATACTATTTTCACACGTCTTTTACTTTACGATTACACGAAATTAATTAAGACGATAATCTATTATAAAGTAATCAACGTTATCATATGCCTGATGTATACAAAATAAGCTTGAAGTTAGTTCATGGCATAAAAAAGCTCTCATGCACAAAGCTTCAGTAACAGAAAAGAACTCATTTTGAGTAATGTTACAAAACGCTTACAATATGCCCGGCCTATTGTTAAGTTTGTGTTAATCTTTATCAGGTTGATAGTTAAGATTTACTTAAGAATAGCAAGAACATAGTGACGGATTCGGCAGAATACTATGTTTATCAAATTTTAATTGGATTTCAAAAGAAAACTGTTGGAATCCGAGATATATCAAAGATTTCGTCTAGCCCAATATTAAATTTATACATTAAATATCTGTTTGTATTTTCAAACTAAAAGATTTTCTAATGCGTATATGAAACTACAGAGGGCATTTGAACAAAATCAAAACATCAAAAATATTGGTCAGTCTGTATGTGCCGGGTAACCTTTCAAACGGCTGAATTATGGCGGCAATTTTACTACAAAATAGCTATTGTTGTAAGAATTAAGTTACTTGCTTTTCATTTTGTCATTAATTTTAAAATTTATGTAAAAATACACTTGACACGAGTGTAATCGCAGTTTAGTTAAAATAAATGCGATTGCGCAGCATTGAATAATTATAATGATCTATCGCTCAGATATTTCTATCAACTTGGCCGTATGTCTTGAGGCCTGATATTAAAATCTTAATCGTCATTAAAGACGAAGCTGGGGATAAATATTTAGTCTAAAATGCTATATACAAATTTATGATGATACAATTATATGTATTAATTTCTAATCTTTAAAATCAAAACAAATAAATTGAACAAACTGACGTCATTGCACCCAAACTTATGGTTTACAAAAAGGTGTAAATGGACCCCAGCCACTTAACACCGCACACCGGGAGTCCTCAATGAATTTTTATTGTATTTATAACCTTTTAACGGGTTTCTGAATTGATAACGCTAAAATTTGTACTTTTGTGTAAATCTTTTTTGGTCGGATCTTATCTTCGCGACTTCATCATTTGTTAATTGAAATATTTGAAGCAAAGTATAATTTTGAATATAGATAGTGTATATAATACTTTTAAATGGATGCATGATCATTTTTATATTTATTTTTATTTTCTAATATTTAATTCTCGTGTCACGTTTGTTTACATACTCCTCCGAAACGGCTCGGCTGATTCTTATAAAATTTTATATGCATATTCAGTAGGTCCGAAAATCAGGCAACTTCTATTTTTCATACCCCAAAATGTTAAGAGTCATCCACCCCTAAATTTTTTAGACATTTTTTTTACTTTTTATTTGTTTATGACACAACATATAAAAATATATAACACCCCAAATTTTCACTCCTCTACAATCAACTCGTATATATATATTTATGTGACAGAACGATGTTTGCTAGGCCAGCTACTATTAAACCTTCTCTCCTATGCTAATAAAAAAAATTAACTCACTGTCTTTTTATTCCAGCGAATCTCAGAAACATCTAAACTGATTTAATCCAGAAATTAACGTCACATAAAGTAACTGGCTAGTTTTTCATAAAACCAACGAGTTAAAAACGGCTAGAAAGACTTATAAACTAAATGTAATAGAATTATGTTTCACAAGAAAATTCCAATTAAATATATTGCATTTAATACGTGATTAATGGTTTAATTTGTTTATTACGATCAACTTAATAAAAGATAATGTTAATATCGAATATATACGATAACAGGAAAGGTATTTTTACACAGATTTTAGAGCAAACCTAGACTATCACATTATGTAAAGTATATTATATAATTTTAATAAGTGAATGGAGAAAGTAATAAGCACTTGTGCAGAGGGCCTTGCCCCCTTAATAGGGAAAGGGAGGTCGGAGGACGATGATGGTAATGCACAATTTCAGGGGCCACCTCCGATTGGTACAAGGTAAGAGAGAATAGCGGATTAGACTTAAATTTAATATTGTATGTGACACAATATTTTTTACTTATCCTGACATTAATACCTATAATAGAATAGATTATGTATACGATTTCTCTAGCGTGATCATATATAAAAATTATGGGAATTCGGCAAAATCCAAAATGAAAATATTATTCTAAATATGATAGCGCCCTCAATATTTAATTCACTAATTACAGAAATGACTTGTTAAATTGTATGTTTCCAGTTAAATTCTTTATTTTGTGCAATAAATTATTTATTCATAAAATTATTAATTTGCTAAGAAGATAAGTCTAATCGATTCAGTAATGAATATCTATAGAACATATATAAAATAAAATCAATTTTATTATTCAATTGCAGTTTGGTTTTGTGCAATATTTATTCTTAACTTATGATATTTATTTGAAATAGAACTATACTGTGACAGGATATCTGTTAAAATATATTCGAAATTTAAATAACATCAGCTTGTCACTTGTATCACAGTTACATATGCGTGGTCACGACCCGACCGCTACCTCTTACATTGTGTATTTAAAATGGCCCCAAAGAAAGTATGTTCATTACACTATACAGTGCAAAACTATATTATTTCTCTTTAATAATAATATCACCAGAGTTCAAAATACTTTTAATTCTAGCTGAGTATTATTCTAAACATGTTATTGAGACGTTTTGCTATAAATGTTTAGAAATGCACCAGGAAAGCGTCCATATCAGGTACAAAAGCTTTCTATTGTGATCATATATTGCATTGGTGTTGTAAATTTTAATCTGTAAGTCCATCTTCAAATTTTAACCACGTTGTATGATTGTAATTATTGTGAAATAAAAGTAGAGTAAGTTACTGAGTAATTAGTTATGTTTCTGAATACCGTCAAAGTTTTATCTGTTTCGAGGATTAAAAGGAACAGATAGATAGACAAAAAATTAATTGCGTTTTTATTATAAGCATTTAGAAAAGCTGTTAGATACTGAATGACAACAATATGATTTATCACGATCTGATGGTCCATCTAAAAATGAAAGCGTCCTCATTAGATTTTTAAACTATTAACAAATTACATTTAAAAAAATCTCGATTTTTTTTAATATAGTGAAGGACTTGATATTACAGCCTGTATAATGAGAGTATATTTTCTTCCCTAGAGTATCCTAGCTCATTCGACTGTAACACATTACAGTATCAATATGATTAGTAGAGCTTTTGAAAGTTTTTAAATTATGACTAGACATACCACACATTCGAAATTTATAAGACATCTTAGTAAATACTATTTTACCAGATTTATAAAACGTTTTTCACAGTTTATTTCAAAATATGTTAAGACAGTCAATTATTTTGAACTATTTATTTTAATTTAAGCATTTGAAATTTGAAATTCTTCCTTATCACGAAATTAGTATGCCAAAGGAATGGATATCTGTCTATTAGGCATATAGATAATATATTAGGCTTCTATTTTTGAGATATCGTTCAAAACTGAGGCATGGTGTTAAAAGGCCTATAATGAAACAGGAAAATTAATAGCTATAAAAAACTATCTCTAAATGACTTCACTTAAAAGTAGACCCAAGATAAAAAGCAAAATGGGTTGCTTTTGTCACCTCTGAGACTGGCTTTTATCTTCCAAACAACTTTTTAAAAACTCAACTTTATTCCTATAACATAAAGTTCAATAACAATAAAAATTGAAATACAATGTTATTCCAACATTGCTTCAACAGATCAAATAATTCGACGGTTTTGATTTGTTTGTGAAAGGCAGTGCGGCCAATATAAATTGAGCTACAGGTGCGTGTAATTTTTTCTAAATCTGGGCATAGCTTTTGGTTTCTACAACTGTACTTTGTCTTACGTGTTAATAGATAAAGAATCGTCAATGTGACGTAAATCAAAAAGAGGTTACTTAACCAAAAGGTATTAATGGATATATTTTTTGAAGTGAAACTTCTAATGCGACTTCCAAGATTGCGTTAAATGTTTAACGCTTCCATAGTGAGGATAAGAAAGGACTGTTACGTTATACATTTAACACACCTGAAGAGGGGGAATAGACTCTACGCACTATTTTTACTTAAATATACTAATTTTTAAGACAATTTAAGCTAACAAATAATAGAAAAAGTTGCTCTATATTTTGTTCACCTATTAATTTTTTATAAAGGTTTTTTACGGAGACTCCAAGAACTCTAAGATATGGTAATTCGAAATCGTTTAAATTAAATTAAAAAAAAAAATCTTACCCTGCCCACAAACAGATGTTAAATTACCCCATAAATCTTAGCACATTCCATGTCTCAGTCAAAACAATCGTAACTTAACGTCACTTGTCAATTGTGACTAAAAGCGATGTTTAGGCTGAATGAAATTCTTGCGCTCCTAAAACTCAATGTTTTTTTATAACATCTGTATTCTGTCAATTATATGGTCAGTGTCGCAAAATACCTTACGGTATTATAGACAGACGAGCCTGAAGATCACTTGATGGTACGTCAGTTAAAACAATTTTATTTCAAGCATTCTGAAATTTATAGAGTACTAGAAATTCGTATTACCACATTTCGCCACCCGCCCATCGATGCACGGTGACATGTGCCTCACATCGAATCTATACCAGTATTATAAAGCTGAAGAGTTTGTTTGTTTGACCGTGCGTGAAATTTTAACAAATTGGGATCCTTACTAAAAGTCAAATAATGTAACCAAAATTGTAAAAATTGAAATGAACGCGAGTGAAGCCGCTGGCAGAAGCTACTTTAGTAATATGTTAGATTAGGCGAGAAGCCAACTTGTGACTTGTCATCGATTTAAAATCTTATATATATAAATCTCCTGTCACGATGTTTGTCCGCTATGGACTCCTAAACTACTGAATCGATTTTAACGT
>JAOSYY010000013.1:8406375-8416497 GCA_025727935.1 Hebomoia glaucippe | reverse complement strand
ATATTTTTATGTATGCCAATCTGTCTCAAATTAAATTCACATAGTGCTGTAGTATGCACCAGAAGCCCTCTATAACTTAATTTATGACGAGAGGTCTCGTAACGAGTGAAGCGTAGTCGATAGTTTATGAAGGTCGCTTGTTAATTCTATTTTAAAAGTAGAATGTCTTTGAAAGCCTCTCAAACTGAATTCAGGGTTGATTATGAGCATTATACGAAATATTTTAATCGTGCTTTCTATAATTATTCTATATATACCAATATTATAAAGCTGAAGAGTTTGTTTGTTTGAATGCGCTAATCTCAGTGTGTTCTTGATTCCTGGTCCTGGTTCAGAAACCCTTTTGTTGTTGTTAAAATGCGGTGATTATGAGCATTCTTATTCTAATTAACTTCTTAAAATACTTTCAAAATAAAGGTTGGATACTATCCATACCAATATTATAAAACTAAAGAGTTTGTTTTTTGAACGCACTAATCTCAGAACCACTGGTCCGATTAGAAAAATTATTACAGTGTTGGATAGTACATTTATCGAGGAAGGCTATAGGATATATTATATTTTCAAAAAAATTAGGGATCCTTATTAAAACTCCAGTAATGTAACTGAAGGTGGTAAAATGGAAATGAACGCGAACGAAGCCGCTGGCAGAAGCTAGTCTTTTATAAAATAGAGATAGATACAGAGAGACTGGTGGTAAGTTACCGTCATAGTAATACCAGAAATCTAGGCGATATTTTGATGAAGGCCGCTATTTTTTTCGTATAGAAAAGTTTTATCAAAATGAGAAAATATAAAACTTCAACAATCTACCAAGTTTGAAGACAGCGATTATGTAGCAGTGTAAAAATAAAAACTTGTATAAGATTGGGAGTGATGCCGAAAATGAAACAATGATTTTGTTAACATATTTTAGTAATGTACATGTAAGGACTTTTATTTAATTCATCTTCAAGGTATCAGAAAACCCTTACCTCATTTGAATGAAAGTGACATGGATTTTATTTACATGATGAGGTGTTCTAAAACAAAAACCTTTTCATTCGTCGAATTAAAATTATATATTCTATATTTTTCGTAATAAAATCTTGAATAGACCAAATTGAAAGATAATAAAAATATAACAGGTGTTGAAGTGAATCCTTTGAAAATGGTTTTCAGATATTGTGTCAAAGAAAAGTAATTACGAAAATGTCATTTACACGGTTCAAAGCATTGAACGAAATTACAAAAAGTACATAATATTTGGATTTGAAAGTGAAATTTATTATTTTACTATATAAAATTATGTGTATATTATTTTACTATATAAAGTTATAATAAAAATTTGTCACATCTGTTTGTTTCAGCTTATAGTCGAAGCGGCTGCATTGGCTGTATCCGAATTAAATATTTCCTCATTTTTACTTTAGATAATTCATTCTCATATCTTTTTAAGCTATGGATTACAAAATATTAAAAAAATATGCCACGCAATTGTTAATGTTTAATGAAAAAAATAACTTGAAAAAGGAAATAAAATGTACATTGCTAAAGCGTATCAAACCGTCGCATTCAGTCGCCGTAAAACAGCGCTTATTTAGATATTAAAAGATAAACAAAAAATCTTTTCGCGCTTCCCCGCCAATGAGGGCAGAAAAAGATAAACATGGCCGTACAACAAATTTCAGACGCAAGATTTAATCCCAGCCACCTTTTATGGCAACCTTCCTAACATTGTCATTGGACAATTTAATCTGCGCAAAATGCCGAAATGTTAGGAGATTTTCGTAAAATATCCAATTTTATAAACAGCTTACGCGAGTGTTTAAAGAATTCTGAATTCGATTAAGGCTGTTCTCTTAGGTGCTTAGCGTGTTCTTCCCTTAAACAAATGAAAAAGTTTGCCCAAAACACTTCTAGTAATAGACAGTAGACATTTTTAAATACAACTTTTGTATACGACTTTTATACTTGACCGAAAAATATAGAGTTATTAAGTTTGAGCTCTATCTGTTATTTTGCTTTTTTTTATTTGCAATCTAATATAACCTCCGTGGATTCTTTTTTGTGTCCGGGCTTACAATTTGATTCTTGTTAATCTTGCAATTTCGTAACCTCAAAACTGGCAACATTGAACTCAAATATGAAGTTAATTAAAACAATAATATGAGTTGGTGAAATTTTCTCGACTTTCCTAATAAAGTTGCCTTACATCTGCTCAGTTTAACCCAATTTTAGGCATGATCGCTCAATACTGCCCTTATCCAGTTTAATTTAGCCCTCGTCATATCACCCGAAAGCTTTGAGACAATATGTAACAATACGATGCCTAGGTCGTTAAAATTCCTTTTAATAATTATAATAAGGCATATAGGTATAGTTAATAGCAATCTTGTTTGCTAGATAAAAGATAAAAAAAAATATGACGTCGAAAATCTTTTAGTATTCTCAATATTACAAATCGTCTGATTTGAACTCGAGCTATTTTATTTAAATTTTAAATTTCAAATGTATCTTACGAAGTAGAATCAATCATATATATTTCTATATAAATAAGTATATAACTTTTATTTCTGTTTTACATTGTCCTTTTAAATGTAACCTTTTTTCTACTTTCTTCTTATTTCTATGGATTATATGTTTTATTTCCATTATAATCTAACAAATGATATGTCAATACTGAGATCTTGCTTTAAAATACATAAAATTAATTCCTCACTTCGAAATCCATCATCAAAATTATCCTCATTACACGCCATCTTTATAGTGTAAATACTTATAGATTGTCTTCAAGGCTGTATAATAGCGGAAGTAATTGTTTCAAAGAGGTGTCTCACCATTCATTAGATAAGTTAGTGAAAGTTGCAAAGTTCCTTGCTTAGTGGCATCGCTTGAAATTGCAATTTTAGCTTCAAGTTAATGCATCTTCAAGTAATTAATAACTAAACTTATGATGTTAGAATGTAAAAAGCTTTAACCAATTGGGTGTTATCAATTCAAAATCTTTTTATTAAGATATATCATATTATAGACACGGCATTATCCAATTACAAGTGAGGGGATATACGTTTTACATTTTGTGTGTCATACGGGAGCTTTTAAGTTTGTTTAAAATCTATTAATTCGAAATTACAAATATACACTACAATTTTATTAATACGTATACAGAACACCTGAGAATTATAAATGATATTTTATAAATAACTGATTAAGTTTGTATATGAAGGTATAAAAAATAGATAAATCTAAAATGAACTTTATCTGATTTTTATAGTGTTATGAAACACCCACGTCCGATTTCCTAGAATCCTTATATAAGCTGCATAAAAATAAACTCACCGACGACATTAAGCTGGAATGCCAGTGACATCTTGGGTTCGGTATTGACTTGACACTCGTAAATACCGCCGTCCCGCTCTTGTGGAAACTTGATTTGTAGCGTCCAATTTTCGGATTTGTCCGGTCTGATTACCTGCCGAAGACATTTTTCATTCGATTCTGCTTAATTTTTTTTAGATTTCTATCGCTGATGAGATTTATTTTAGTTAGGGGTTAGGAAATTGTTGATTCTTGAGGATACCGGTAAAAGACCATCTCGGAAACGAATTAAATACCGATATGCGTAGATAGGACAATAAAATGTATTTTATATGTAAATCCAACAAATGCTGTGTGTCGATATTAATTGAAATCTTTTATCTGTCTTAGTAGTAAATAGAGCTTTCATAATAGTCGAATGGTCTTGACTTTCAAGATAAAACCTTTTTGCATTTCAAAAAAATTATACGAAATTAAATTTTAAGTCGTTCATATTTTTTATCAAAAAATTCTTGACTGATAGAAGTTAAATCATAAGACTTAAGTAATTTCAAACAAAATGAAAAGTTTCTCATTTAATAAAGCGTTTTTCTTGAAAGATAAGCGAATAAGCAATTGTTAATTTAGAACGAGGTCTGATAAGTCCCTTATTAAATCTAATTAGCTGGCAATACGTCAAAAAGTTAGGCGAGAGTGGAAATTAATTATTTATTTACCGACCTGGAATCTTTGATCCGATGTGTATGTGAGTATCCCCGCTGTTAATATATGCAAATCTCTTTTCCTTATCCATGAGACCTGTAAAAATGTATGTACAATATTCGGGGTTTAATTCAAATTATTATATATTTTGTACATTATTATGGTTCTATTGAATGAATATAGAAAAATATTGTAAGTCTATAATTTGACCACGGACTTTAACAATAAATAATAGAGTATACGTGTGCGTCTGTTGGAAATTTACATGGTAGTTTAGGTAAGTTTTTTTATACATAATTAGAAAAAATATTAGCATTCCGAACTCCTTCTCTTTCTACTATGAGTTTGGGAAATACGACCGCGAAATTCTCTCAAAAATGACAAATTTATTGTTTTACGAATTAATAGACTGGATCACCAGTTACTATTATAATTTAGACTAAGCTTTGAGAATTATTAATAGATGACCATGTTTCAAACGTAAACTTGGCGCATTTAAAATTTATTTTCTATAAATATTTTCTAATGATCATACACTACTAAACTAAATATTTCTACGATGGTATCAAAGTACATGTATTACAAGTAAGTTTGTGCCTGCCATTTGCAGCGCCAGAAACGAATTATTTTATCTTGCGACGAAAAAGAAGTGTCGGCAATTAGAAGTAGCCTTTAGGACCAAATATTTCAATTTTCCTTGCTTTTTATATATGTATATATTCAGCAACCAAGTTTGGAGCACATAGCCATTGTTTTAAAATTACTTCCGGGTAAAATCGCGATGGTACAATATAAAACATTACTATGTAACTTTGTCTTCCTTTTTATCCTGTTTAGCAAACAAGAACTACTATATAAACTATAAGAGTCCGAATAATATTATTAGTTACTTCCTTACCCCAAGTTTATGATAACATTTGAAGTTTCTTACCGAGGAATTTACCGCGGAAGCCGCAAAAACTTAGCCAGCTCTACCGGATAGAACAACCACTGGGAACGCATTCGTTTTTGTCCTCAGATCTTCAGTTAAATATAACGGGAGTTTTGGAAATGGACTAGTGCTTTCAATTCTATTTCTTTAAATTAAGCATAATATATATACTAGCTGACCCAGCAAACGTCGTTTTGCCACATAAATGTATAAAAGTTGGGGTTGTATGTATTTTTATATGCTTTATCATGAGAAAATAAAAAAAAGTTTTGTTAAAAAACAAATTAGCTGTGGAACACACTTAACATTTAGGGGGATGAAAAATAGATAGTAGCCGATTCTTAGACCTACTGAATATGCATATAAAATTTTATAAGAATCGGTCGAGCCGTTTCGGAGGAGTCAGGGGTCGAAAATTGTATATATATATAGACTTTGTCTCCCGGATATCTTTATGTAGGCATATAGTTATTGACAATTATTTATAAGTATAATATTTTACGCACCGTAGTCTTTATGCGACAGTGAAAAGGCCGTCAAATTTGGTCGACCTGTGTCAGATAGTAGACGATACAAACAGACACCTTAATTATATATATATAATAAAATTTACTGTTTCGGTCTCGGCGCAAAGAATTATGATATATAGCTTGTGTATAAATTTTTTTACTTATTTTGTTAATGTTAACTTAATATATTTGTTATTTAAAAATCACAATGAAGTAAGCAGTGTTAGATAACAGTCGATTCCAAAAACTATAGACATTTTCAGTATCGTTCATTTAATTATAGGTTACTGACACATTTTTATACCTTTCCTCAGACTAAAAACGCACGATTTATTGACAGTCATTCCATTACTTAGAATTTTCCGGAAGCTTATTCCACGTTGCGAGTTCCGATATTCTTAGCACAAGTCTCTCTTTTAAATCATGCAATTGACTAAATATCGTTATAAAAATATTAGGAAATAAGTTTTACACTCAAATACAGTAAAATTGTCGGTCTGTCATGTTAAATTAACCGCTATATATAAATGCATATGAATGAATACAATGTTGCATATACCAAAACAAACAGCCAGGTAGGCAAAATTTTCTGTCTGTTTGTTCTGGCTAATCTCTGTAACAAATGAATCAATTTTGATAGGACTTTCACTGGCAGACAGCCGATGTAATAAAGAGTAATTTAGGCATACTTAAATATCATTATCATCACCACTTATAAATGATTACTGTACTCGCAATGATCATTAGTATACCTTAAATCAACAGGGGTTTAACGGCGGACTGCTAGTTAAAAATAAAAGTTTCCATAGATGCAAAGATCGTGAACTGCTGTGCACGTTACGTTTTCCATCAATGAATTTTCGTATAGTCCAAATAAAATAATAAATGATGTAATATAGCTAAGGATTTAAGGTTGGCAACGCGTCTCCTAGATGTGTAGGTCTTGGCCAGATGAATTATATGCGCCTTTGGGTTCCTATGCGATACAGAAACCATATTGGATAGAAAAAAAGATATATACATAGAAAATGATAGGCAAACTTGTGGCCGACAGCAAATAATCTAGCGCAAAGCTATTCCTCGGATATTTCGTTAAATTTGCAGAGAAATTTTCCGACTTCAACAAATATTATGTTACGTTAGAATTTCCTTTGTTCCATATAACTTTGGGTTTAAACTTTAACGCGTTATGAAAACCCTGACATCGTGAAACGCTACACTTAAAACATTATGATGACGTTACTGTGCCATTATCGTTGGTAAGTCAAATGTTAAAGATTATTCTAAGATTTCCACAAAACGATTTTGTTGTTTCAGATATGGATAATAGACTTTATCTTTGGTTTAGACTTTAGACTGTCGATGACCTGTGGTTTCACTAGCTTCAGTGTACATGTTTATACTAATCTTATAAAGCTGAAAAGTTTGTTTGTTTGAAAGCGCTAATGTCGGGAACCGCCGGTCTGGTTTGAAAAATTCTTTCAGTGTTGTATACTACATTTATCCAGGAAGGCTATAAGGCTATATTATATT
The DNA here is from genome assembly GCA_025727935.1 of Hebomoia glaucippe. Lineage (NCBI taxonomy): Eukaryota > Metazoa > Arthropoda > Insecta > Lepidoptera > Pieridae > Hebomoia > Hebomoia glaucippe. Next base: position 8,409,522 of record JAOSYY010000013.1, on the reverse strand, counting down.
TTAAAAAATATTTGGCATCCACAATAACAGCCCAATAACCAAAGGTATAAAAATCGTAATGAACGCGAACAAAACCGCAGGCAGAAACTAGTACGTGTTATTATTAATTTAAAGTAAGATAAGTTATTCTTTATATTAGGTATCTGCCTGCCAAACTGTTAAGTTAGTTCAGTCGTTCAGTAGATTACCTGAGACAGATAAATGAACAAAAATCTTATTTTTTTCGTATTCTGTTTCGTATATATTTTCATATAGTTATTTTGTTATTTTGATATCTCAAACACATTTTATTTTATGTGTACAAGTATAAATATTTAGGCTATTTTATCATCATGTATGTAAAAAACGCGGGTGGAATCGTGAGACGCCGCTAGTGTATTCAATAAAACGTGCTGGATTCATCCTATAACTCAAAGTTCCAAAAGCTGTCAAATAGATTGACATATGACAGTATTCTTACATTGATATTTCAAAATCTTGCGTATTGTCACGTGTTTTTATAATTTCTCCAATTCTCAGAATATTCACTGCAAGCGTCTTCTTTTTGACATTTTAATACGGGATGTCTTGGGACTGATCCCGAAAACGAAGACGGGTGATAGTACCAATGACCCCTTTGATGAAGGGACGGAAAGAAAATCGATTCTAAAAGAAACTGTTATTTCCACAGTGACTTCAATTTTACACACATGTATACGTTTTAAGTCATTAAATATTGTTTTATTTTAATTGCAGAAGAATTTACACAGAATCTTAGTGAATCAACAATAATAAACTAATTAAGCATACAATTTACATAATGCTTTAGCAAATGTATAATGTAATTACGTTGCAGTATAACTTCAAACTACAATTATGATTCCAGACTGCATCTAGCGGGTTACATTTTAATTTGCCCTAATTAACCACGAAATTCACAACATTTTTGCATATATATTATTTGCGAAATGTACTACGGTTTTTATGCTATAGTATCCTTGCAAATATACTCGGATTACTTTTTTAATTTGTTGATTGTATAATAGAAAACATGCCGGATTCAGTTCATGATACTTTGTTTACGGTACGCATAAAATATATATTTAAAACTTTATATAACCAACTGCCATACCTTTTTATATATATATATATATATATATACTTCAAAATCTTGCGTATTGAGAAGAGTATTAGCACGTCAGTATTTAGACAAAAACCGCATTGGCTATGGAAGTGTCATGATGTCACAGACAGACATATCAAAATTATCATACGTATCTTTTTGCAATTGAGGTACAAAAAAGCCTTTTACACTTTATCGTATCAGTTACCTCAAATGTCGAAAATATATATGATATATAGCTGACCTAGCAAACATCGTTTTGCCATATAAATATATAGGGATTGATTTTATGATAAAAAACAAAATATTTTATCTAACAAAAAACATTCAGGACCACCTTTAAAATTTTAACTACACTCCTGAATGTAGGGGGATGAAAAATAGATGTTGTCCGATTACGAATTTACATATGAAATTTCATAAAAATCGGTCGAGCCGTTTCGGAGGAGTATGGGGTACAGTGTGACACGTGAATTTTATACATTAGATTTCAACTTAATTCTTTAGTTTCTAAATTTAAAAACTTGTAATTAATAAACGATGAAGATATGAGCGGACTGAAATTATTAATAGGAGTAGAGAAGCCGAAAGAATTATGTTCTGATCGTGGCAAGTGGAAAACCGACTCTGCCTCCCGTACAAGAAAAAGGCTCTTATGTGCTTCTGAAACACATGTTCACGATAAAAAAATACTTACAGCTTTATCTCCCAGCTGTTCAACTCGACAATGCAGGAAGGCGGTTTGACCAACTACAGTAGTCACATTTCTTGGTACGTTGTACTCAAAGTAGGGAAACGAACCCACACTGTCCTCGCCGTAATGAGCGGTTCCTGAAACAAATGTAACTCTATAATTACTGCCTTTAGCAATTGCTAGTGGAAAAGTCGTTAAGTACAGTATTGCAAGTTTCAGCTTGTGATTTCGAAATTATTAAAATATTTGTGTGTGTTATTGAAAAAATAATAATATCATGTGGTTGGTGTAATTTTCTATAGTAAATACATATTAAAAATATCGAAAAATACATTTTTAGAATTACATTGAAATCAAAAATAAGTTATAACGGGTGTCAGGGGATCGCTCCCGAAAACGAAGATATTTGGTAGTACTCATGACACCTTTAATGATGCGTACGAAAAATAAAAGATTCTGACTAAAAATCATCATAATTTTAAAACGTTTTATTAGCGTTATTTCACTCAATCACATTAGTCCAGCTGTTTTTGTTATCACGCTTTATTACTGGTTCTTTTTTTAGTAAAGTAATGTTTTTTTTTTATGAAATTATCATTTCATTTAACTGTACTTACAAGATGGAGCGTAAACAACGCTTACAAAACGTTTTAAAAAAATTGTTTTTTTTTAATCAAGATCGATTTTTCACCTGATGGTAAGTAACTATTGTTACACACAGTTTTGTTACACATACTAATTCAAATAGATGATAATATTACCACCGATTGGAATTCGCACAAATACAAGTAAATTGAGCATAAAACACTTACAAAATTGCACCCAAACTGACGATAAATTAAAAGAACTCTTTCACACCAGATAGTCATTCTTCAAAAGATCTTTTTAAACACCTTTTATCATAAAAGCGAGTAAATGAGATGTGAATTGCGATTTTAAGTCTAGCAATTTGGCTGAATGACGCGATAAAAAGGGTTGGGTCAAATGCTGAATATAGTTTGTACGGAGTCGTATAAAGGAAGCTTTTGAATTACCAGCGGAATTTCAGATATACATACATTTTAAATGGGGCTAATCTCTTCATATAAGAGTTTTGTATGACATACATAGTTTTTAAAACCGAGCTTAGTGGTAAAATGGCTGCGATGGTTATTATAGTTATTCTTATTACGTAAACGTTGGATCTTCTATAGTCATCACAATAATGTATTGTACCACCTTGTACACTCTTATAGAAAATCTGTATGTAAATGTTAAGCTTTATGTTTTTTATATACTTTAACTATATACAAATTTTTAGTCCTTAACTCTTATTCTTGAAAATATTTTGAAAATTTCGTTTCATCTTTTT
>JAOSYY010000013.1:8375119-8399366 GCA_025727935.1 Hebomoia glaucippe | reverse complement strand
TTCTTTGGGAGTTGTAAATCTGTTGTAAGGGTGAGCCCTCAACCCTCTATTTATTTTTAATATAATTTTACGTTTCATGAATCCGTAGTCATGAGTAAGATGAATTTCCAGCCTTAAAAAGCTTAAGAGAACATAACAATATAGTTCGTCAATGAGGATTTGACAAAAACATTAAAATTTTTCTCAACTGAAATTTTTAAAGAAAGAAATTTCTCAACATCGAACTTTACAGTCGCTAAAGTATGTCTCAGAATCGCTTAAAACCGTTGACTTTCTAAAAGTTCTATAAATAAAGAATAAAAAAGTTCCCAGCTATAAATATTAAAGGCAAAACTTTCTGCGCGATGGAGAAAGTTTTTTTTAAATCGATACTCTCTTGTGAAATAATTAAGCTTTTAAGCGACGTTTTTCGCTAAGTTTTTAGTAACAATAAACTGGTCTATGAAATCGATATAACCTCAACTCTAAAATCGTTAACTAGATTATACAATTTAATTACTAAATTGGACTACAACTGTTGTGCTTAATACAGTGCCTTGCGGCTTCAATCGCTAACTATACCAATATTTTCGAGATGAAAATGAATTAAATGTAGTCTCGTTTATCAATTACTAGCTTCTGTCAGCGGCTTCGCTCACGTTCATTTCGATTTTTAAACCTTGCGTTACATTATTGGACTTTTAGTAAGGATCCCTAATTTTCTGAAAATATATTAAAGCCTTTCTCGATAAATGTACTATCCAACACTGCAAGAATTTATCAAATCGAACCAGCGTTTCCTAAGGTTAGCGCGTACCAACAAACAAACACTTCAGCTTTATAGTATTAAGTATAAATAATCTTATCTGCCAATGAAATCCAGCTATATGTAACAGCGAGGACAAAGAGACGGCCAAAAAATTATAAACTATTTATATATATATATATATATATATATATATATATATACGTTATCACACTTTTAAAATGTTTTGTAATATTACAAGCAGATACTATTTTTATTTAATATATATGATTGGTACGAAAGCTTTTTCTTTACAGCGCCAGTAGTTTTATTTATTAGCCAAAATTTAAATTAATATATACAACATATTAATTATCGCGAGAAACTGCCTTAAAGTTAGCCTTAGGTTGTACGTAGAGTCAAGTTGTTGCATTTGAATAACCCCGAGAAATACTTCACAAAGTTACCTAGATGCTAGCTCTGTAGAAGACATTGAAATGGATAAAGTTATTTGTAGATAGGTACAAGCTTTTAAGAACTTAAAAGTTATTAATTAACAGATCCTGCACAATTAATACAAAGGTTTACAGTAAACATTTAGCCCTAGACATTTTTATAATAGACAAATGATTTCGTGCCTATCCAAATCCAGTATAGTATAGACATATGTCTATGTCTGCTTCACTGATTATTTCCTTTATCAGCGGTTTGTACCTTGCCTAACTGAAAGAAATTCTTTTACTGTTTCGTCGGTATGCGAAACCATTCTGAATTTAATTAGTAAACGATATGTAACTTGTTTAGTAATTTAATTTTATGATTAGTTTAGGTTATTTTAACCTTTTATAAAATAGTACAGAAATTCAAGATTATGCACTATTTATAAATAGGAAACCTGTGAAAACCAGAAATAAGTTTCGTATTTAAAATGAAAATAAGTCAATGTCGTTTCCGGATCTACCGTCAAATAAGAATAGAAGCATATTTTTTAATCTCATCTTCTTTATCTATGTAAAAACCATATGTATTGCACAGATACAGCTCAAATATTTTAATCCCTGCATTGGAAACCTAATTAAGTAACATTTCACATTCAAATTGGAATATCCGACCGCCTTAATAAGAGCACTTACTTAAAATAATATACAGTAAACTCTGCAATGCAACAAAATTAAACCTCGACTCGAAGTTTTGAAATTAGCAGCAATATTGTCGACTTTACATCGTCTAGAATTGAACAAAGAATAATAAGAAATGGATGTGGCAATACAGTACATGTATTGAATGTACATAGATAGCGAATGTCAAAATGTTTATACCATACTAGAAAAAAACTGAAATTAGTAAAGGAATAATGTTAAATTCCAAGTAAATGCGATTTTCACGTCGGATTTTCTATGATTAACTAGATTTATAACTTCTTACAAGAGTTTAAGGACTGAAAAATGCTTTCATTATTAGTAATTAAAACTTTAGTAACATAAAAATAATTTTAATTAAATTCTGTACGTTATATTTGACCAGGTATCTTTGTATACTTCGGTTGGAATCCTAAAACAATATTATTATTCAATTACATTGTTGGAGAGAGGTCTCGTTTACAGACTTTAACTTCGTTTAAACTTTTAAATGTGGTTGTAAACGGTACTTTTGAAATAAATAAAAATATTTTGTCCGGAATTTCTTAATGTTTGTAATGAAAATGAATAAGTTGACAGCGTGTTGTAGAGATATCACTATTAAGTTAACATAACGTCTGTTTGTCGAGTGTTGTCATAAAAAAAATATATTACAATTTTCAAAAACATATAAGTTATTAGATAAGACGCAGTGGTTTGAATTTTAGAAAAAAGTTGATTTAATAATTTTAAGTTAATTTATCTTGGGCTAGCCATAATAGTAAAATTCACAAAAGTAGGTAATTCATAACATATTCTATATATTTAATTGGTATTTGCTCTCTACATTACATACTACTAATAATTATTTAAAAAAACTTGTATTTTTATTACAGACAAATAACTAAACGTAAAAGTATATGATAGGGGCAATTCTATTAAATTAATTTCCTTTCTTTCATAACAAAAGGTCATTTTTCAAAGTTAAAAACAGATAAAAAATAATGTGACTCAAGGTACTAAAAGTTTTTGCCACATCTAGTAACTTTAATTCAACGCTCTCTAATGAAACACATTAATAACATCTGTGCTAAAACGGTCTTTGTTTCTTATACAATTTCGGAAATTGCGACATCTTTTGTTCGTAAGCTTGTATTATATTTTGGGCCAACACTTCGCGACGATCACTTATAAACATCTATTCAAATCGGGCACTAAAAGGCATGAATACAGAATATTCATCTTCTCTTTTCTATTTTACTGGATTCCTAATCTTTTATCTTCAACACGAACCTCGAATTTATCTTTTGTATATATTTTAGAGATACGACGGATTTCAGTGCCTTATTCGTGGCATACTTTCTTAATAATATGTATTCGTATATGAGAATATTTTACCGTGTTTCCGTATTTTATGACCATTTATATAATATTTGTTTTTAATTCAAAACAGGTCTCTAAACAAAAATTTACGAATGTGTAATTTTTAGATAGATGTATAATTGAGTTCTGTTACATATATACGAAATATACAAAATTGCAGTGTCACATAATTCATAAAACTTTGTTAGACTATTTATAACAACTAATGTCCGAAACTGCTGGATGGATTTTGACGAGACTCATAGATAGCTAATGATATAAAAAGTAATTTGGGCTATTTACTTCATCATCTATACATGAATTTAACGCTAGTCTTCCTATGTAATGAAAAATTATAGTGATATAAATCCAGAAATCCTAATTCAATAGATTCAAACCTGCAGATTGTAGCTCCGATATTGGAAAATCACAGTCTCTCCCATATTCAAACACCCGTATTTACCTACAGTTTATTCGATTCGTTTACACTTGAAAAAATGTAAAATACTTTTAAAACTAAGCGCTTAAAACACGATATTTCAATGGATACTACAAGCTTCTATTTTACATACGATAAAGCTTAACGTACAATATCGGAAATTCATTTTTATTTCACTACGACAGAGCGTAATGCAGAGGCAAGTTAAATTGTGTCCTGCACTTATAGATGAACTAGCAATTCGCTCTGACTTCTTGCGGTTTTTTATTATAAGACATTTATTTATCAACTAGAGGATTATTTGTTTTTTTTCCAACTATGCATTACAGGGCTAACATATTTGTTGTTTACACTTAAAAAGGGGTGAAATGGGTGTAAAAAAAATCAAGTCGAATTTGAAATTAATAAATATGTTATTATTATGTCTATGATTTCTGTATCTATCGATAATTAGATTTACTTTACAAAATAAACAGTACCGGAGTGAAGTGAAGTAAATGCTAGTTTTGGATATATTAGTGATTATTTATAACTTATAAAAATTTTAGGACCCTCAAAGAATACGGTTATAGAAATAAGACAATATATAAACAAGATGGAACGTGATAAAATTTAGGCAAAATTTTAACAAAAAACATTATCAATTCTATAGGTTACAAAGAATATAATATTTTAATTAAAGTCAAACACAATTCAAATAAATAATTCAGTGTTTTCGTACTAAATTAAAATCAACTCGAAGGGAATGCTGTAATTGAGATCTTCTTTTAATTACTTCATAGTTTATAAGACTTTGTAGAAGTTGTTTGTGGAAATTAATTTGTTTTTGGAATATTACTTTCATTAGAAAATTTTCTTCGTCGCCTAGAGCATTGTGTAGTTATTAACATGTTGAATTGTTCGTTTATTAAGCTGTTTCTGGATATATATCTAATTCTCACAAAGGAAGTATTCAAGAATGAATATAAAATTGGATAAAGGGATATAAAGGTTAATGTATTTGAAAGTTGCCGAAAGAAATAGATATGGAAGAAAAACATTTTGCACAGACGACAAATGATTCGATTGAAGAACAAAGAAAATATTTCTCAAATGAGCATTGAGATATTTTTACTTCTAGATGTAAATGACTATTTAATTTGACTTATTTAGAAATCGGCATTTGATACATCGCCCACAGTACAAAATTAATGATTCGAATATGTAATACATAATAATAATCCATCTACTAATATTATAAAGCTGAAGAGTTTGTATGTTGGTGGAACGCGCTAATCTCAGGAACCACTGGTCAGGTTTGAAAAATTCGTGTTGAATTTGCTTTTATCGAGGAAGGCTATAGACTATGTTACATTTTCAAAAAAATTAGGGATCCTTACTAAAAGTCCCAATATGTAAAAAGAGAAATGACTGCAAGCGAAGCCGCTGGGAGAAGCCAGTATAGTTTATTAATAAAGTAGAAAGTATGCTCACTTTTTTCATTCGTGATAGGCGTAAATAAATCAAAAGTAATTCGATATTTCTTCCCGAAAATTTCGAATATAAATTCTAATTTACGTAAATATTTTAATAGAGCGAAACAAATTTTCCATCTGTCCAACTCTCGAAATGTCGCGATTTAAAGAAAAATTATTTAATTGCGACCTCTTTCATCTAAACTATTTTTAATTAACAGAAATGCAAATATTGTTCGACTTTTAATGATTCTAGTTACAAAAGCATATGGTACTACCAGTTTCGTTATTCAATGAACTACGAACTATTATTGGTTGTGCTTGATATCGACTTTATTGTTTGCAGTCATCTGACGTGCAGTTTCTACGGATTGCAATACCTCATTGTACCGATACAATGGAACGGAAGAATGCTAAGATTGCTCTAATTTGTTCCTTTTTCAAACACAATTGTTTTTCAAGAATGTTACGTGCTATTGAAATTAAAAACACCCAAATTACTATACAGATATTGAATAGAAACTCCTTTCTCTTTCCTAAATAAAAAGTAGTCATAATTCGGGTTCTGTAGTACATAGTTTGTAAGTATAGATGGCGCTATTGAATCCAATTTTAAAATATCAATGTCAAATCGCTGTCAATGTCAGCTGCGAGCTTGAAGGCATTCGAAACGTTTGAATAAATAAAATAATTATTGACTTTTAATTCGTCAAAAGCACATATATTTTTATAAGAGTAAATTGTTTACATTATAAACATTTAAATAACATTAATGTGGCCATTGTCGTGGAAGTAAGACTTAATTCGATCCAGTGTACGCGCGGTTAGCCGCAAGTTCGCAAATAATCCAAGCAATTGTGGGTTAAGCTTCATTTGAACTTAACTATTCATCGATTTGTTGACTTTACTACCAAAACATGTCTTCAGCCACACAAAGAAACCATTATTTACTTAAGAAAATTAAAGACAAAGGATTTTTAATGATCATATATTTGCCCCTGCATAGTTTTAGATTTAAACAAGTCAGTAATAGAAAGAAATCTTTAATAAAAAGCATGGTTTGATCATAAATATTTTTGCTTTTTATTTGATTATTTATTTATAACAATCTTACGAAATAGATGGTAATGAAAAGCGGGAAATTTCTGAACACCTTTGTAAATAAAAGAATTTTATTTCTCGTCAGAATGAAGCACCATCAAATATTATAAATTTTATAGTTTGTGTGTTTATTAATCGTGCAAAAGACAAAATCAATTTGGAGAAATTTAATAGATTACAGTTTAACAATATATGTGAAATTTTTGTTCCGGAAATAAACTTAATTGCCATGTCAAAACGAAGTTGCCTGTAACATTAAGAGAATGTATTACGTTAAATAGTATTTAATAAATATTATTTTAATACTAGCTTTTGTTCGTGGTCTGATCTGCGTTCATGTCAATCTTGACCACCATTTCACGTTGTCCATTATATTAATTTTGTGTTAATTAATTAATTGTACAGACGCACTTTTTACTTTTTAATATGTATAGATAAGTTAGTGGTATCAGCGATTAATATACGTTCATAGATGGAAGAGTCGTAAAGTGCTATGCGCTTTAAAATTAAATAAGGCCTTCTAAAGTTGGCAACGCATCTTCTAGATCTACTAATCTTTGAGGTGTCTATGGGCGACAGAAATCGCTTGATACAAATGAACTGTATGCTCGTTTGCCTCCCTATCGCATAAAGAATTCAATAAAAAAGAAAATTCGCCTCAAACGAAAACTTATCCAGAAAATGTATATCCGTGTAATTTATACGTTTGTAGACACATTAAGTCCAAATAAGGCTAACACCTAAAACAGAGCATATCTCTATGAGCAGGCTCGATGTATATCACCGCTAACTAATATTCCACTGTTCAGTTAGCATTTGCAGTTAAGTGAATGTGCTCGTAAAAAGGAAGTAATGGCCTATTACTGTACCAATGCTGGTACTAATTGGAGTTATGCAATGCCAATTGGAATAATGATAGCTGTTTAGAAAATCAATGTATCGGCTTGATCATTTTGAATGTTTGCTGGTAGTTTGTTTTGATTGTTGAAGGCATTACGATGTGATAACAGAAAGTGTTTGTCTTCTTTTGCTTTTCCGGAATGTTAAGCTCAATTTTATAAATGCTGGAAATAAAAATAAAATAAGGCCGGCAGCAAGGTCACTAAAAAGACTAACAATGTCTAAGGCCTTAAGGTTGGTAACGCGTCTGTTATATCGACTGATATTAGTGATGTCTTAGTATAGGTGAACTATATGCTTGTTTGTCTTCCTGTAGCATAAAAAATAGAAACGAAATTTTAAGACTGATATAAATAATTTGTTAAATTACTTTAACGATTTTAAAAGACCACGCGAAAAGAGGAGTTTAATTAGTTTTATTTGACCATCTGCGTCTGTGTTAATACACAGACAAAAACAATAAAAAATTAATTGAATTGATGATGTTATGAAAATATACATAAGTATAAGTATAGAAATATAGAATATGTTTTTATTCTTAGCTACGGCTAAGTAATATAATAGGAGCAAGTAGTTTTATTAAAAAACTGGATTCTACAAACGTCATTAAACACCAGTACAGATAAACTGTTGCTAAAAATTATGACCATAACTTTTTGACACGATTTGAAACTGTTGTAGTACACTATTATAAACAACAGACAGACACTTATTTTTTTATCTGGTGTTAAAGAAATACCCTAGAATTAAAAAAGATATTCGCAAATTACAGCGCTTCAAAAAATGGCACGCCTCATATTGAATCCTTGACATAAAAGTCAATAATTGAACAGTGCAATCTCAATGGAGCCAATCAACGCCTTTGAACAAACGCATAGATTATCCCGACGCGTAGCATAAACGTACTTATTTAATTAATTAAAGAGCCCTTCTTTTATGACGTGGAGCTAATTTACATACTGCGAAAGCTGTGAGCTTATCGTTGCAGACTAAACACTAATTTGATATAATTTATTATTTTTACAAACGTTTATTACGCCTCAAAATCTTGAAAACACTTGATATTTAATCTATTTTGACAGACAGTATTTTTATATTCAATGAAATATTTAATATAGAGAAAGCGAAAGGTGAAAAAGCTAGAAGATAACGACATAAGGAGAGGTATAGAAGGCTCTAAAAATTGTATGCGAGAAAACGCAATATTGAATACAAAGAAGAATAAATTAAGTATATAAGTGTATACATGCCCTAAAAACGCTTTAATTAAATAACATTGCCCTATTGGGCTTAGACTTGGATTTGCCTTGAAGAGTTCATAAGCTTTTCTGTTCAAATGTTTTAAGACTAAAGTACCGCGACAAGACAGAGGACGTTTTAAGGAAGGTCAGATCAAGAGCACCTTAAATCGACAAGGATGCGTGAAAACTTTAATGAGAATTCTGTAAGGAAAGTCAAGATGGCGGCAAGCTGAGATTTTTACAGACCGCAATGAAAAGACTGCGTTCTACGAATGGTTTATTAACTTTCCTTGTAAATAACAACTTTAAAAAAATCATGCTTATTTCTGTAGGCTGCGGCGTTCCACCTTCTATACATTAAATACCTTTTTCACTATTACTACTTCGATTCACTATTGGTTGAGTTGATTTCCACTCGATGTGTCTTTTCTTTAAATGTCTCCGTTCTGGGTCTCAGTACATGTCTGAATTAACCAGCTCTGACTTTAACTTTCACATTCGCCATGCATATCTAATTTATCCTCATATTTTTGTTTATTCTCTATACATGCTCAAAATATCTGCGCAGCCCTTTCTTAATCTTTGTCATTCTTCTTTCACAACGTATCTCTATCGTATAAGCTTATTTTTCAATCGACAAGAAAAAATAAAACTCACGTCATTTAGTTCATAATGAATAATCTAAAAATGCATATATATTACCCATTTTCGTTGCCATATGGGCCAGGAAAGCCGTCAAAGTTATCGATTACAAATGAAGTAAACATGTTTAAACGATACTGAACTACAATATTAAACCTTACCTTGGCTTTCATTAAGACCCAGTAGCATCACGACAATGAGGGCACTAATCTGGAGTCGGTAACCAATTGTTCTTGCGTGCATTTCTGCTCGACGTGTCCACGCTACGCTAGCCATGCCGCATCCATTCGTTGTACATCTGTGGTCGACGCATTGTCTGGAAAGAGCTGTTATTAAAATAACACATTAATAAAATAATCTATTATTAAAAGAATACTGTTTAACATAAACAGAAAACGTATAACTGATCGTTTAAAATTTAATTTCTTCATTAAAAATCACTTCCCTCTTAATTTATATAAATATCGAATTGAAAAAAAACTTTCCATACAAAATATAAAAATATCATTTTAATGTGTTATGAGCTAAAAGGAAAAATAGCAAAACGTGCATTAAAACTGAGTTTAAACATAAATACTATTTAGGGTTCCTCATCTGTTATTATATTTTCTACTATTCTCTCCGAAATACATCTAAACAAGTGTCGCGTAACGTGTTACGCAACATTAAAATCATGGTACGGAAAATACAGGAAAAACGCAACCATTTAAATATACATTATACTCATGTATGTCATGAAGGTTGCTTGTAAAGTGTCCTTAAAATATATGACCACGTGACATTTACAAAAGCTCATTCTTATAATCAATACATAAATGAGAAGAAATCAGTTTTAATCGACAAACACACTAATACATGATGATATGAAACAGTGTCGTAAAAGCAAATGGAAGGATCAACGCTGCCTGTGAAATGAGTTTGTTTTTGGCAAGATCATTTCTGTTATTACATTACTGCTTACGTAACCCATAGTGGTTCTCCTTATATACGTAACTAGTTATACGTCCCGGGTTTTCCTGTGTCTTAAAGCTAACTTAGAGATTTAATATATCTCGGGATAACTTTAAGATGCAAAATGAGCGTACGAATATAATTGATCTTAATATTTAATCATAGTGTTTGTTAGGTATAAGATTTATTTTTTGATTTTATATAAATATATTTCTCTATCTTTATTTAACGTTTATATACTAAAATATAATAATCATTAATTTATGTAAAACAATTGAAGGTGCATTTTTTTCGTTTTAAGAAAAATGTCTTTTGATTTCCCATTCAAACTACTGTACAAAATTACACATAGAAAATACTATAATTAAATTATTATAGCTTGAGTCTATAAGATATCTGAGTTTATAATATAATATAGCAAGCAAAACCGCCTGCGTTACAAAGTCCGCCATTTCTAGTAAATAAAGGCAAGGAGAAAAGCTATAAAAAAGCTTCCGTAACTTTTTAAAAATTAACATAACATGCTTTTATCCGTCAAAAAACTTCTCAATTAATATACAAAGTAAGTTAAAGTTTTTGGCCATTAAGCGTCCTTTAAAAGCACGGAGCAGCAAGTTTTAATGTCTTGGGAGCTTTCGTCGCGGTCGGGGCAAAAAGATGTATTGATGTAGTGTCTCTAACGGCCCTGAACTTTTATCTTGTTTCTAGAAACACTGTTGTCTTCGTATATTTGAGTTGCATCAACTTTGAAAGCGTTGAAGTACTATTGTCTTACAAAGGCTTTATACAATTTTTACAACATCTTAAAGAAATTCTTTGAGCGGTCAAACGTTTTATCAGGTGTGAATATCACTTATTTAAATGATAAAATTAAAATTAATTACATACGAAGACGCGTTAGTTTTATCAACCTCTAAGTGTTAAACAATACATTTGCCTATAATAGAGATCTGTAATGATAATAATAAACGAGGAGTGATCAAAAAGTAGTGATAACGATATACTCTTTGGTGAGCTTTTAGCAGGACCAAGACAAAACTTTTTTTAAAGGAATTGAAGCCATGGAAACAAAATAAAAAGTGTTAAAAATATGTCATTTTTTTAGTCAGGATTGAATTTCATTCCGTCCCTTCATCTAAGGCGTCATTAGTACTATCACCCGTCTTCGATTTCGGAAGCAGTCCCCAAACACTCTGTATACATACAGATTTTTATAATTTTTTTGTTACTACAACAAAAAAGTTATTATTAAAAGTCAATGATTTTATATACAAAAATAAGATACAGACTACAAATCGGACTTGAACAAATATTTGTACAACAAAATTAAGAATTTCATTATTTGATTGAATTTAATAATACAACTTTATTTGTATGAAATATTCTAATGGCATTATTGTTTCTTAATCTCGTCTCTCCATATTAATTGATGAACATATTAGGCTATAAGTCTAGTGTCTCATTTTAAATCAATAGCAGATATATTATAATATTTATATAAATTCCTAATATCTGAACCAAAAAAACACTAAATAAATAATCATTTTATTAGTTACCTGCTAATGATACTAAACGAAATTTGAGTTAACTCTTCAAAATCTACGATACCTCGAACAAAGGTTAAAAACTTACGATAATCTTGTTATACTCATTTAGCGTGGGTTAATAAGATGGAAAATATTGTACCTCGTTCCTTTGCACTATGACATTATTCATGCCTTTATTACAAGAATGATTAATGACTAAATAGTTACGAAACCAACAAAATCTTCTGTAACCAAAATTAAAGTGAAGACTTCAAAACTGAAATTAAGAGCGGTCATTTATTACTGTCTTAAACTTGCTATATAAAATTTATAGGCCGTGGACGCACGGTGAAATGCAAAGATTTTTAAAATTACCATTCGTACTGTATTTTTTTTTTAATTCTTCTTACTTACCATAAAAATATAACATCTTTTTATATCAATGCTGAAGTCCCCATTAGGCTATAACATGTCAGCCATATTTATATATCTGTTTTATTTTATGTACTAATCTCTATATACAATAAAAGTCCGAGAAACATCTACAGGATTATCAAAGTATATAAGTTACTTTAAATTAAAATATATAATCATCTCGTGTAAAATAAGCCTTAATCACAAAATCTTATCCGAATTATGACATCAAAAGTTTTCTAAATGGGTTGTTCAGGAAGCGTTCGTAAAGCAAGGTCACCCTATAATGGTGCTTAAGTGATCATTATAATCGCTTGATTTTCAAATAAAAGCTTTTGATTAAAACGACGAAGGAGGTATTGTTTGCGAAAGTGATACTTAACAAAACAGACAAAAAGCTGAGTGACTGTTTCAGAATTCTTCAACGCATAACTACATTTTTAAGAGGTCCCACTAGACGATATAAGTTATCAGAGCAGTATTTTAATGAAAATTCTAATTCAATAGAAAACCGATTTTCTTCGTATTTAGAAAATATTCAATTTCTATTTTTCGCGGTTGCCATATTCCCTCGGTTAAAAGGCCCCGTATTCTAAGAATTCTGTAAAATTCGTATCTATACTAAGAAACGAAATTAATTTATCTATGATATTAAAATAACAGCTATTGCTAGATTTAAATTAAGTATAAACAGTGCCTATACCAAAAATATTCAATTCATAAAATGTATTTCTATTGTCTTTAAAGTGTATTATTGTTGTTCTGTGTGTTTGTTCAGGCTTATTTCCGAAACGACTCGACCGATGTAAATGGAGCTTTCACTAGAAGATAGAAGGTTCAAACAAAATTCCAGGAAAAGTTGGTTTTGCTGACCAGTACTTAATGTTTTTTTATTTATGTACTGTACTCGTTAGGTCAAATGAGTTTAGGAAATCTCTGCTTAAAACCTAAAGTCCTCTACATTCGTAATTAGATACTTAGTTAAGACACATTTCGTTTATATAACTCTCCTAGTATGAGTCTTTTGTCTCTTTATGACGAAGAACATCCTCCTTAACATTATAAATCTGTTTCTTTAAAAAAAACTAGATGGCTTTGTGTAAAAACGAAGGCTTTTTGCTCTTTTTGTGGCTTTATTTCACTCAAGTTTCTTAAATATTTTATTTGTCCCGTACTTTCTGTGGAGATAACTAACCCTTCTACAAAGATAAACAAGAAAATTCCGCGAATCTCTCTGAAGAAAATTAAGCTTAATTGTCGACCGCAAACTGCCTTGCCTTATTCTATTACTGAGCCCGATTTAAGTTACCCACGAAATTAGGAATTACTAACGCCTATATGCATATTAAGCAAAATTTGAATCCTTAAATCATTTATCGCTCATTTAAATGAGGAATGTTCAAATACTTAATATTTAGTGATGATTATTTAGAAAAACCTTCTTATACTAAGATTATAAATACACATTTAAATTCTTTTTATGTATAGACTCGCTATTGCCCGCGGTTTTGACTACGTTATTTTATGTATTCATAAATTGTTTTTAGTTTCAGAAGAAACCTCTTTTACATCGGCTAGTAGATTTTTTGTTTTTACGATTTTTTGCGAAACTTTATATAAAATCCTGTGTTATATTAACAGTCAAAGGAAGGTCCGTTGTAATAAGTAGAGCTGTAGCGGAGCTTATACCAGAATAAATAGACAGACAGACAGCCGTGTTATAAATAATATTTTTTATGTTTTTCGCACCGTATATAGATCCATTTGTATTCAGAAAAACATCTTATTTTATTACCATAAATATATTTAGATAATATTCAATAAAAAGTTTAATATACATTGGCGAAATTATGCAAATAATATACTGGCTGGTGAGATAAACATTTACAAAAAATAATCTTCGAAATGACAAATGCAATCGTTCCAATATTTATATTTCGATCCTTTATTTCCCAACTTAACGATCTCTGTAAATTTTATGCTTACGTAAATTATCCCGTTTTATTGTTACCGCCCGGTTTATTGAGTTCCATATTACGTTAATACAACGAATTCCTTGTTAGTTTTGTTAGATGTATTAAAAATTATACGCACAGTGTTTCTATTAGGAAAGATGAAGAGCGATATTGTAGATCTCTTTGTTTTATATTTGTCTCTGTTTGTGGTGTCGTCGTTTCAAAATTAATGAGCTAAATTGGATAGGTTATTTTTATTTGAAAGCTAAGGTTATCGAAATATTATAACCATAATTTATTCATTTATACTTATCTGTTAAGAGTTTGATTATTTGTTTTCGTAGGTTACGAAAAAAATATATAATATATTTTAAATTATACATTACGAATTTCAAGTGTAAGAGTAATCCGAAACAAAACTTTCTCAAACCGGGTGAGGTAAAAAGCTCACCTCGTTTATAAGCTCTAACGATGTTGATTAAATTCTATTAATAGATATACACACAAAGTTCCACCAAGAACAGGTTACGCCTAAAGGCAGCCAAAACTCAAGTTCATCAGAACTTTAGTATAGTCAATTGTAATTAGAACATCTTTAGATTCTTATTGAATGTTTATATGAATTAAATAGTTTAATAAACATTACAATTACAAAATCTACTGAAGTATTTTTTTTTCAAACAGAAAGTCATTTTGTATATAAAAGATTTGACGGGGATAAAAACGTCAGTAACATCTAGTCTATTAATAACTTTCAAGTAAGAGTCAAGTAAAGTCAATTAGAGGGTAAGTCAAATATTCAAAAATAGAAAGACGTAAAAATACAATGTCTGTCATGGGAACCTATGCTCAAAAAAATTAATCAGCATTAATTATTTTTTTACGTGAGCGATAACTCACCGGAAAACCTCATACCCCTATGTCGGTTTAATAAAAATTATGCAGGCTAAAATAAAAAGTTTCTAAAGCACTACCGGAAAGCTTTTCCTGTAACTTCACAGCCGGTCGAGGCATATAACGGATGGTTGCGTGTAAAATGTGTGCCAATCTAACATGAGCTAGACTTTAATCGGAGATTGTCCTAGTAGACGTAGTGTAACAGCTACGAGTTATTGATTGGTTTTATACCCTGGGGACCTGTAAAATAGCTATACGTTTCTCGTTACCGTTCTTCCCGTTAGACAAGAGGTTTGTATAGCTTCAAAGGCTGGTATAGGAAACATTAAAAATAAGACACATTAGGTAATAGCATAACAAATGTAATCAATAATAATAAAAATTGTGGTGTGTATGAGTTCCGCGCGGTTTCAGTAACCTCAATTTTGTGTTTATACTAATATTAAACAGTTTCAATTTCAACAAAACGATACAATTTCATGAATATTTACTATTGATTTTGAAAGGAATACATTTTTCTAACATAAAAGCAGCCTGTTACTTTCTATAAGATTAGCCATTGCATACTCCGTCATATTCTCGGACACTTTAGTAGAATAGAGGTCTCTGTAACTTAGTGGTTGGGTAAGCAACCGCAACGCCAGAGCACCGGGTTCGAGTTCCAATCGGGACGGATTTGCATTTTAAAAAATATGTGATTTGTGTTCTACCTCGGGTACGGGCTGGTTGTTGCTGACAAGTATCAAAAACACAGTCTTTTCGAGTAATAAATGTGGTGGGAAGAACTCTTAATATGTATTATTATAAGTTGCACCGTTCGTAGATGGAAAAGTCATGACTTCAGTCTATGAATTTCCGAATACTTACTTTCCGAATACTTTATTAATAAAAAAAATAAGGCAAGCAACAGAATGCCACTAAAAATTACACATTATGTAATATGACTAAAGCCTTAAGGTTGGCAACGCAATTTCTAGATCTACTGATCTTAGAAATAACTATAGTGCGACAGGAATCGCTTAGTACAGGCGAACTGTATGCTCGTTTGCCTTTCTATCGTATAAAAAAAGATTACATGTATCCTTGGTAAAAGGAAACTTGAAGTATCAAATATTAAAAATATCGTCTACCTAAGTGCTAGAATATAACTAACAGAGTATAATATATAGTTATAATTTATAGTATTAAACCTTATACGTTCTCCTTGGTGAATCGTCGCAGCCTACTTTGTGGTATTTACTCATAATTGGCAGAAATCCAAATGGTTGGGAGGCTCTTGTTCAACGTATTTATTATAATATACACTCAATTTTACATACAAATGCTACGTAATGTTTAATCGATATAAATATGTGCTTTTGTTAACCCTCTACGTAGGAAGAAGTGTTTTGAATTTGGCATGGCTCTGGCATAGCTGTAGCGTAACCATTTATCGTATTGTACCGTAGGTCCTAAACGAATAAACAAAGTTGCGTACAGGTTTTCTTGTTTTAAAGTTAGGTGGTCATAGGCCGGGCTTCTAATTTTTCACATTTTCATTCCTTCAGTATTTAAAGTAAGTAATGTCCAGTGGTAACGTCCTCGCTAATTTTATGTACAAATCATAATTATAATGAAATATAAGTAGCTTAAAATACTCTATGTAAGTTTAATCGTAATCAGTATAACCATTTCGGTGATATTATGGACAGATAAACAAAATCGTTGTAATTCTTTTCTCTATATGTACATTAAAGAAAATTTCAATAAGATTCGATATAAAAACCAAACACTAAATTTTATTTAGATAAAACCTCAGTGAATTTCCTTTACTCAAAAAATTCCTCAGCTTTCCATCTCAGACATGATTTCCTTGATTTCACTGAAGGAGCTTGAACAATTACTCGGAACAAATCGACAGTGAACAGATATTTCTCAAACGCGTCTGAAATTTATTTTAAACTTAACGCCTTCCATCGCCTACTCTTTTCAGTTGGGTTTTATGGCCGGATAAAATGGGCAACTGGAAATGTGAATATCTCCTGCAGTCGAAATTCTTATTCCGATGTTTATGTCACGATATATTTCCATAAGTTGAGGCGATATCACGAGTTTTAGATGTAAATACTAGTAGCGTCAATATTTGAGGATAAGTAGATGTCTTCAAAAAGTTGAGCGGAAAAAATATTGACACGTCAATTCTGCAAAGTTTGAATGGTTGTTAGTTATAACTCGCTAGCTTTTAGCCCCGACGTCACACGAAATAATATTGACTTCAACAAGTTATTTTATACATTAACGTTTTATATAAAATTTATAATAACTCCAGAATTGGATTAGGTATCTTCCAATATAATTTCTATTTCATCTAAACTCACCAAAAGTCCCAACCGACATACGTAGAGCTGTTGTAAATCGAGTTAATCCTGGCAATCCTATCTAAAATCAGAATACTGTTCTAATATTAAAGCAATAGTACTTTAAGCATGAATTCCTATCCCGTTTCGCAATCTATTCTATTGTGGAAAATCGTTCCGAATTGCATTTTATTATTAGTACTGCGATATTTTTCAACAAATGTTTGCTAAATGCATTAGCCGCTTACTGGTCACAGGCAGTTTTGAAATTCGAAATTTAAAATCATTTCAGAACATTTTGCATTTAGAACGCGGAAAGCCTGTTATTTTTTATCTGTGTCAATAAAACTGTGCATTCATCTACGGCAACTATTGTTTAGCGTGGAAATTAACAAAATGGCGGCTGGATAACGGGTGACATGTGTCAGAAATTTTCAACACAATATTTAAGAGCCATTCAAAATAGTTGTTTGCAATAAAATATAAGTCCGAGAACTCTTACTTTTCTGTACATCGGATAAACTACACTAATATTATAAACCTGAAGAGTTTGTTTGTTTGAACACGCTAATCTCAGGCACAGCTGGTCCGATTTGACAAATTCTTACAGTGTTAGATAGTACATTTATCGAGGAAGGCTATAGGCTATGTTATATTTTAAAAAAATTGGTATCCTTACTAAATGTCCAATAGGACACAAGGTGTAAAAATCGGAATGAACGCGCTGGCAGAAGATAGTGTTGAAATAAAAGCGGCCCAACTTGCTCCGTATAAGTTATGTAACAATGAATGTGATAATATATAATCGGTTCAGCATTTTTGGAGATTAACTTCAGTTAACCTACAGACTGACAAAAATACACGAATACTTTTTCATATGTATTCACAAATTTCGATATTACAAACAAATATTGCAATTTTATTTATAAGTTCAGAGAAGAGATGCCAAGTAAATTATGTAATATTTCAAGTCAATGTAAAGCTACAAAGCTTCCAGAATTTTCGTTACCAGTGACGTTTTACATAAAAAAACCAATAAAATATTTTCAACCTCTATGTTTGTAAAACACGTAGCCAGAAAGGGTTAACAAACATTTTCTAAAAGGTAGAATCCCAAAAATGCCCCAAAGCTTTGATGTTAAAAATGTTTGTAGGTGCCTGTGTTTCGTCAGAGTTTGTGGTGGGCTTTCACACTCGCAGTTTATGAATTATGAATTGTAAAGGTGTTAGCTTGAACACAGATTACTATGAACAGTAGATTGTTAAAAAGAAACGTAGCACATGCAACTATTCATAACAGTTAAACTAAATTTATTTATTAATTGACTTCCTAGATTATCTGTAAAATGATTTTCATAGCCTATTTACATAATTTACATTAACTTAATTAGTCAATTACAGCACTACCAACTTGTCTGTGAACTGAAGGCTGTCGCCACAGTCACTTCAGTGTTGCTAATTAATTCCAAAGTACACAAAGCCAGACAAGTCGACACATTTTTATTTATATTATTTTATTTATTTATTTATTTAGACCCTCTCGCATGAACAATAATGTATCTTTGACCTTTTAATACAGGCTCTAATACTCCTTCTACGCCCTCTCCTTGCCAACATTTGCGACATGTTTGTGAAAAGTGAATATAAGTTAATAAATCCGAGGCTGGGGATTGGGTAATTTATTATTTTTATCAATTTTAATGACATTTCAACATGGCGATCGTAGTTCCTATTTTGTCCATAATACAGATAAGTTGGTGGCTCTGTATCTCGTTTT
Source organism: Hebomoia glaucippe (assembly GCA_025727935.1). Classification (NCBI taxonomy): domain Eukaryota; kingdom Metazoa; phylum Arthropoda; class Insecta; order Lepidoptera; family Pieridae; genus Hebomoia; species Hebomoia glaucippe. The sequence goes on along the minus strand of JAOSYY010000013.1, from coordinate 8,380,529 downwards.
ATTTTTTAATAAATAGGAATTTTGTTTTACACGCCTTGAAATATTATAATATACCTAAAAAACACTGTTATAAGTTCTATTAACTTATTTTTTATTAAACCTAAGTTTAAACTCAATATCCCAACTGATTATTTATATTCTGTACTCTAAGGCTGCAAAGGTTACTTCGTTTCAAAAAAGGTTTTATATCCAGCCCTTATTATGACCGCATCATAAAACGTAATGTATAATACGTGTAGTTCTGGTATGATTTCACGGAACTACCTTTAAAAATTATGTGGGTTGAGAGAATTTTATTACCCCCCTTTTATTACTATATTGAGCAAATCAATACGACGCTTAAGGATTTTTAAGTAGATATGTTATAGGAAACTTCCGTCCGGATCACGTAGCACCGTTCACAGATGGACCAGTCGTGACGAGCTGTGTGCGTTTCGATTTCACACTATGAATTTCTGAATACTCGAAATAAAATTAAATAAGGCCGGTAGCAGAACGTCGCTAAGACTGATAAATGATGTAATGTGGCTAAGGCTTGAAGGTTGACAATGCGTCTTGTCGCTCTACTGATCTTGGACTTGTCCATGGGTGACATGAATCGCTTAATATAAGTGAACTGTATGCTGGCTTTCGTTAAAAAGTCCTTATTTTTAGTTTGATTTCATAAAAAGCCTTATTTAATCTATCAGAAGATACACTTCCCTTAGTCATGTAACATAATTCACGATGAGCTGACGACGTGTTATAGTTAACCATCGTCGCAAAAGATGGTTATAAGTTTAAAAGGTACATTGTAGCTCATACATAAATAGGTCATTTTTTATTTTCGTTTCAACCATGATGTCACCGACATAGTTCTTAGCTATCATTTACTCGTATAAATATCTGTTGAAGCGTTACATTTTAATTTTAAATATATATAAATGTATATAATTTTTTTGTTTTTGTATACATTTCGAATCCTTAATATCCAGTTCCAATATACACGAAGTAGACCGTCTTGATATCCAAATCTCTAATTTTATGAAGGCAGTGAAAAATGGCTGAACTATGATTGATGGAAGCCAGGCGTTTATAAAACGTTGGGGATGCTATTTTTCTGTCATCATACATTGTGATGGATAGAGGGACTAATTTAATGCATATTCTAGTTCTGAAAGTAGGCTCTATTTATGCGGTTGAAACGATAAACCTGTTAATTCATTCATTTTTCCATTATTTAAAAATGTTTGCTAATATAGAATGTTACAATCTATCGTCTATGAATTTTTCTCTATTCAAGTGATAGATTTATATAGACTTCGTGTATTTATGTAAGTATGTCTTGTGTCTCGTGTTCATTTGTCTATATCAAACAAACTAGCAGTGCTTCGCGGTTTTAAGACGCGCTCGTTTCTTGTATACGTGACAGTAATTAAACTAATTGGCTTAGTTATTCTATTTATCTGTACTAATATTTATAAAGGTAAATAGTTTGTTTCTTTGAACGAGCTAATCTCGGAAACCCATGGTCCGTTTTGCAAATTTTTTTCAGTCTTAGATAGTACATTTATCGAGGAAGACTATAGACTATATTATATTAAAAATAAAAAATAGGGATCCTAACTAAAAGTCCAATAATGTAACCTTACGTGAAATAATCGAAACGAACGCGAACGATGCCGCTGGCAGAATTTAGTACTCAACCTTGTCTAAATTTAATTTGTCTGTCTCAGAAATTAGGAGCAAGCAAACAGACAGACTGAATGGCATACATTTTATAAATCATGTTTCTGTTATATTTTATACACTTTCGTAAACATTTAGAAGAAAAAGTATTGTTTTTTTATCGCAAATAGACTTTGTATGTATAAATTGCAGCATTTTTTACTTTACTCTTCACATTACTATATAATAACTATTATTTTAAAAATCATTTGGATAATATTTTTGAAATATTTTAATACTCAATTAGCACATTTCATGTTTAATTAACACTCAAAGGTATATTAAAACAAAATTGTGAATCACACAAAATAACAACATTTAAATTTTTGTAAACCATTTTTGTTTACGAGTGTTCGGTTCAAACTGATGAATTGTTCAAATAGTTTTTAAGTACCACGTGAAATATTTTATATTTCATTAACTTAATAACGAGGCTATAAAAGCAAAAAAAAAAACGACGAGGATTTTAAAATTGAATTAATTTTAAATAATAACCATTTTTATTTTATACAGACACTGAGTTTTTTTAATTGTAGACAGGTGATAGTTTGGCAAATGAACTATCATTAAAATCATTGCACTCTGTTAATTAATATAATATTTGAGTATATTTTTTGATCTATATCCCGTATCGAATTCAAATACAAAAATTGTCTTGTCTTTAATTTAATAATTGGGACACGGGATCGCATACGCACGGTTTGTACATAAAATGAAACAAGTAACATGAAAAAGAATATTTCAGCTATACAGGGCACAGAAAAGTGACAATTTGACAATTAAACAAATTCTCTATAAAAAATATGACAAAATATGTCTCCCACTGTCAATGGAGCATATTTCATTGACGAACATGGTATATAATATTCATTTTTAGATAATAATGTTGGATAAGAATATATTTAAGAAACTTCATAGTTAAGGTTTATTTTTTAACATTCAATGCAAGAATTATACAAGACAATCACTATTGTAAGAAGACGTCATCATGCGCCCGCGCGCCGCTTTCTGCAAGATCGCGTCCAGCCGTTCTCTTTCGCCGCTTTAGCCTGGACATTTAGTTCTTAAGATTCCTTGCGAAAGACAGCTGTACTGAACGAATAACATAATCTTAACAACGTAGTGATCCGGTTATACTAGATTTCTACGTCTTAAAAACTATTTGAAACTAGATAAAGCGTTAAAGAGAATCGGTACCCGTTAAATGTGACAATCTTCAAAAAGATCAACTCATCGAACAGTAAAACCCAAAGTTTACGTCCATCCATTCGACTGGGCAACAATCACGCTCAATGAATGGGGAATGAAATTAAACATGGATGGAAAAATGTGAACTCCGTATCAGTTTTATTGCAAAAATCTGAAGTGGAATTCAATTTGAACAGTTTTATATTTTAAATTAAAAATCTTCTTTTTATATCTACTTGTGTGGATTAGAAGTATCGTGTAGTGATTTGTTGGAAATGTAGCGAGTTACAGAAAGTTGTCGGGAATGCATTCGATTTTAGTATTTCCTGTTTGTAATTGACTATGGGTTTAGGAAGAAATAGAACCTTTTCTGGTTCGTAGCATACTCTGGACAACTTCGGGAGAGTACGAGAATACTCAGTTGCTTTAAGAAATATATTATTTTACTAAATTGTATGTATGTATTCGATGCATTGTAGTTTTGAACGAAATCTCGTGGCCCTGCGGACGGTGAAAATCTCGGTTAGTCGGGGAGGTTTCAGAGGGTATCCCCTTCTAGCACTAGCAAGAGCTCATGTGAGTACTCAATTGAGTAACTGTAAATGTAATGAATTTTCGTCGTCAAAAAAAAAATACGTAACGATGTAGACATCACCTGCGCAGCGTTTCTTTAGTGTTACAATTTTTTCGACTGTCTTTATAGTTTTCTTAACAATAATATGTATTCGAAAGCTTGAGTAATCAATTTTTTATCAGCAAGTATATGACGTTAAGTTAATAATACGTAGACTACGTACGACGTAGTTAACTCTTAACACAATTATTGTGTCCGCTATGTGATACTAAATTATAGTAACTAAACTAAATACAAAGATCTATTTTGCTACGAAAATTACACGTGAATTAAACTTAATTTCTAATACTACAGTATTTGTTAATATCAAGTAAAGCTAACAAGGGCATATTCAAATATTTATAGCCAATTTTAGAATGATGTATTATAAGTGTACGTGTAGGATGCTAAAAGTAACATTTGAGCTTATTTTCAGTTCGTACAACAGTGTCAGCACCTTTCAGAAAAACAATTCTCTCAAGATTTCCTTTTTACGCTAACTTCCAAACGGTATTTTCCAAGGATTAAGATCTCTGTCGGGTGTCGATACGTTTACTATAAGCTCTTCAATAAATTCTACTTAACGGCGCTCCTTTGAAACTATTTAGTCGATAAAATAAGCTGAGAAGTCAGAAACCAAGTATTGGAAATTACTAGAGTTTGTGCCAATGAATATAAAAGATACCTTCCTAAATTTTTGTTATATTGTAGTATCATAGACCGGGGGTTTGAATCAGTCAATCACAGTGTCACACAGTCAAAACTCATATGAAAAAATTTTAATACGAACAGATAAAAAATCTATACTAGTATTATTAAAGCTGAAGAGTTTTTTTGTTTGAACTCGCTAATCAGGAACCGCTGGACCTATGAATAATTATTTCAGTGTTGGATAGTACATGTATCGAGGAAGGCTATAGGCTATATTATATTTTCGAAAACAATATCAATCCTTACTAAAAGTCCAATAATGTAACCCAAAAGAAAAGCCTTAGTGAAGCCGATGGCAGAAGCCAGTAGTCGAGAAGTTTAGTTATAAATACCCTAATTTTAAAATTCCTAACGAAAATATTGTGAAATACACTTAAAGCCTTAACATATTTTAATCATAGCTTAGATTAGACGTTCAACCTACATTTCAAACAAAATAAATTAATTTAACATCCTTTTAACCAGTTAGAAGTCACACGTATATACAAATATTGAAGTGTTTTTGCGATGTATAATAAATTATAATCTGCTTCACACGCTGCTACGTAAGCCGGATAATATTTTTAAACATAACATTTTTTATTCTATAAAGCACTCATTAGCGTAAATCTGTTCGAATGTTTGTTTATTTTTTGAGACAGAAATGTAATAAAAGCTCTAGGTTATATCATCATGGGAATTAAAAAATCTCAAAAGCTCTTTATATGTAATAAATTTAACAATATTGGTTCATACATATATTTTATTGAACGCATTCGTTATCTGATGTGATTTATGTTTATGAAAACAAACTAAATCCGTTGTAATAACTTTATAAAATATTTTTGAAATGTAATCGAGGTTAAAATTATCATACGTATTACAAGATACAAAAACAGACTTATAAAACGAGATAATATATTATTAAACCAATAAAAATTTATCTTAAATCCTAAAATAACAAATTAAAAAGTTATTTATTTTTTAACCTATACTAATATTATAAAGCTGAAGAGTTTATTTGTCAGTTTGAATGTGCTAATATCAAGCACCGCTAATCCGATTTGAAAAATTCTTTCAGTGTTGGATAGTACGTTTATCGAGGAAGGCTAAAGGCTATATTATATTTAATAAGGGATATCTAATATATAAAATTCTTCTGTCACGGGGTGCGTAATCGAACTCCTCCGAAACGGCTTGACCGATTTTGAT
>JAOSYY010000013.1:8334450-8350287 GCA_025727935.1 Hebomoia glaucippe | reverse complement strand
AATATTGCGGCTATAAATTGATAAATAAACTATCCTAAGTCTTAAGTTGGAGCATAGCACTCATTTTAAAGAAAAAACTGCTAAAATCGGTTCAGTAGTTTCCGAGTTCATCCCGGATAAACATCGTGACAGAAGATTTATATATATTAGATAATCTATGTATATACTATCTGACCCCGCAAACGTCGTTTTGCTACATAAAAATAGGCGTTGACTGTAGAGGGGTAAAAATTGGGGGTTGTATGTATTTTTTTATGCTGTATCATAAAAAAAGGAAAAACAAAAAATTTCATCCAAAAATTTAAGAAACAATTTGAGGGTGAACAACCCCTATCACTTAGGGGGATGAAAAATAGATGTTGTCCGATTCTGAATATGAATATCTACTGAAAATGCATATGAAATTTCATAAAAATCGGTCGAGCCGTTTCGGAGGAGTATGGCAACGAAAACTGTGACACGAGAATTTTATATATTAGATCTAACTTATAGTTATACACAACATTACTATAATAGGAATCAAAAAAAACTATATATTTATATAATGAAGAATCAAAAACACAATATATAGTTATTGTCTGAAATCTACTTTTAAATATTATATATGGGAGTTATAAGTTTTTCGTATTCATGCAATATGCGCATTGCGGTTAGTTCCCAAACAAAAAGTATTCATAATTTTCTTAATCTTTTAAGCATTCAGTGTGGGTGAATATCAAAATTCTGAGCTGAGCAGAATAAGAATAATTATTCGTTGTTGAAAAGTCTACGAATAAAAAATCATACCTAGTTTCAAATTCAAAGTGAGTTTATAGAATCAACTAAGCCTCTCGTGGGTTTGATTGACATGAAACTATATTTTTGTTCATAATTTCGGATGAAGAAAAATTAGAGTGTAGGCCTTAGTGATTCTTGCTATCAAAATTTATAAAAAACGAGTTTTATTGAAAAAAAAAAATGATTGATTTACCGCATCATTGTACAGTAAAATTTATAAAAAGTTCCAATATCATTTTCCTACTTGGCGGCAGTCTTGCCCCACTTGGCAGGAACGCTCAATTTTATTTTACATTTACTTGAATATCGCTTTCGAAGCCTTAGCTTTGTCCGGATTATTGGAGTCTGATAAGCAAATAGAGTGAAAATATCGAACGTTCTCACAATGCCCTCGAATTTTTTGAGAACGCCACCTATTAAGGTACTACCATTATTTATCATCTGAAACGACCTTAGAGACTTAATCTAAAGAGTAAACAACACATTCCTAACCCTAGTTGCAAAGATTATTACGCCCACGTCTAAAGAACAAAAATGACCAATGTTGTCTAGCTGATTGTGGGTTCATTTATTTTTACAAGCATTCTTTTATGGAAGCACAAACTTTTCTACAGTTCACGACCTTTCCATCTATAGACGACGTTTCGAACCCGTACCTAATTAAAATTTTATAGAATCCTTTACTCAAAGTTTCTCTTGACCCGGTGTAAATCCATACAGAATACATACTCTGAAATTATACGATAAGAAATACAATTGTTTCATATATTGATGTCCAAACCGGTATGTCCGACATAGGACTTCCTGTTTCTTTACAATTCACTGTTTACATCCCTTAAACTATATAATTAGATTTTGTACCAGATCTTCGTTCCTGTAAATCTTTAAAAATGAGTATGATTTAAAACGATGATAATATTACAAATAAGCATAGAAATTCTTAATATATATAAATTACGTGTCACGTTGTTTTTCCGCGATGGACTCCTAAACTACTTAACCAATTTCAATCAAATTTGCACATCGTTTGTATTTTGATTTAATTGAAGTATATGATTGTTTTCGTCTCAATTTATAGTCGCAATATTATTATATTGTAAATTATTGTTTGTCTATTTAAGTGTCAAATTTATCTTTTACTTCCAAACGATTCTAACACATGACAATATCTGTTGGCTGAATTGAGTACGTATTCAATAGATGGCACTATGTTTAAAGCACAAACGTTTCAATTATAATAATAATGCTTAATAATTACATTTCAATATAACAAAAATCTTAGCCACAGCAACGCGTGGCCGGTTCATCTAATAGTATATAAAATAGCAAAGAAACTCAGTCTATATTAATAACGCCTGTTAGAATTAATGTAACACGAATATAAACAGAATCATGATAAATTTTCTTGCTTTTCAAAGACAACATTGTTTAATAAACTCCTGTCACAATATCTCAAATGTCTCCAAGTCTTAAATTATTCACAACAAAACACTTAGCCGCAACACCAAAGAAAACGAGTATCATAAATAAAGCGGGCGACTAATAAAATCCTGATGTCTCGCCCTTTTCACTGAGGAACCCTAAAATACGTCATAAAACAAGCAAATTGCGAAAGACATGTTCGTACTAAAACTGTATTTTGAAGGATATAAATACTGCGCGTACCTTATTTATCGTTCCTTGGTAGTTTTTCTAGATATAATACACATTAATTTTATATCGTTATCTATAAATCTTCAATTATCTTTATTTTTAGTTAATTTCCTACGTTCTATCATTTTGTGGCTAAGGAAACCAATATATATTTATAATTAACCAAGAAATATTTACCAATATTCTTTTTTTTTAAGATAAGACGGCAAACTTCCGAACGTTAGAAAGGCAAACGAGCATACAGCTCGCCTATACCAAGCGTTTTCTGCCGCCGATGGACACGTCCAAGATCGGTAGGTGTAGAAGACACCTTGACAACCTTAAGGCCTTAGTCATATGACGTAACTTTTCATATTTAGTGATGGTCTGCTGTCGGCCTTATTTTATTTCGAGTATTCGGAAATTTATAGACTAAAATTGAAACGCGTACTGCACTTCACGATTTTGCAACTATGAACTAAATAAACAAGTATGGTACTTTCTTTTTGGAGGATCGCTTTAAGCCAAATTTGTAGCTTTTTTGTAATAAAAAATCAATACAGAACATACTGAACTCAGCGTCAAACATTGTGTTTTGTTAAATTTATCTATATAAAAAGAATTTAAATCACCCTATAAAACAATCTTAAAATCTTAAAGTAATCCCTAAATGCATTTATGGTAAGTTAAAGGATGATTAATTTTCAAAGCTAGAACATTCGCTGGGAACTAATTAAGCTGTAATCTTATTTCAAAGAATAATTCACCAAAATAACGTATGTACCCATTAGAAGTTTTAAGGGACTTAACATTTCGTAAGGTTCAGTAATGTTATAATAGAATAAGGTTTCTAGTTTAAAGTATGGAATTTCGAATTTGGCTGTGGGACAAGGTTTGTTCAACATATTTATACATACAAATTAAAAGTATATTGTTATAATATGTAAATTACAGCTGAATTCTGAATATACCTACATGGAATTTAGAAAATAAATAAAGTTTAATTAATTTCTCTCTGTTTGTTTCAGATTATCATCGAAATGGTGGACCTTCAATGGCAACGGACTAACACAGGTAAAAATTTATTATATCTTCTCTTATACAATCGTTGACGCCAAATCATCAAATGGCTGAACAATATGCTAACGTAAATAATAGTAAAGAATCTCGTCAACTTTCAAACAAATACATTAAATTCAGTGTATTAATTTAGGTCTATGATGCCACCGATGAAGAATAAGGCAAACATATAACACCTCTTTTGAGTCGGGATAAAAAGGAACTCAAATATTTCGCTACAAAAATTGTGTGAATAATAATATAATTAATTTAAAAAATACTACCCTCAGATGGTAAATTACAATATTGTTATCCTAACTATAATATATATTTATTTTCTATACATACTCCGGTTTCACGCATAAAACCAAAACACACACACATATGTATCATTACATTTAGTACTTGCAGATTTCACGACACAATTTATATATAGAAGTAGAAAAAAATCAAACATTGGTTAAGTCTTTTAAAAAAATTAAATTTTAATCCGATACTTCTGTGAGAATAGTTTTATGCGGAAATATAAATAAGAAGCAAAACTGTTATTCGTTTGCTAGAATTATTAAGTATTGAGAAGTTGGAGAGATTTAATTAAAGTTTTAGATATGGAAGTATTGCTCAATCTGTATTCGCTTCACCGTCTTTGTTTTTGGTTTAATTCACAGGAAGTTGAAAAGAAATTCGAAATTCAAATTATTTATAAAAATGTTATCTCAATAGTTTTGTATTTTTAAGCCCCAATGAAAAAGAGAGGTGTTTGAGGTGATATATTTTTATATATTAGTTATACAGATTTCCGGTGCGTTATGTTTTGGCTAGATCTAAAGCCCTTATTTATGACTAGCTATGCCCGCAACTTCAATCGCACGATATAGTGATTCTGTTATTACTTATATGGATCAAAAAAAAAACACAAATTAAAATAAGCGTAACTTACTCATTATTACATCAGCTATCAGCCACTGAAAATCCCGTTAAAATTGGACACTTCCTTTCAGAGATAAGCCAGAACAAACAGACAGACACACAAAAACGGTTATTATAATACCCCAAACATACAGTCAACTTTTATTTATCTCTACAGATTAATAATGAAAAATAACATATGTTATGATTCAGCAAAATCTTTTCAGTGATTATTATATAATAGACTAACATGATGGGGCGAAATAACGCTAATAAAACGTTTTAAAAATATGTTTTATTTTAGTCAGCATCGATTCTTTCTCCGCAACATGACCAAAGGTTTGATGAGTACTATCATCTGTCTTCGTTTTCGGAAGCGAACCCGTAACACCCGTTATACGAAAAATTGAATAATGGTTTTAAATAAAGAATCACATTTTATCAACATTATTAACATCGTATAATTTTAAATTTTTAAGAATGTTTACAAAAATAAAGAGCAAGCAACGCGACATTTGTCACTTGAAACATAATTGACACAATAAATCTCTATAATGTTCTAGCTTGCACCAAACATGTATATAATAACATGTAATATAAGGGGGAGTTTTGGCGAATGGCCAAATTCCATTTCGAGTACATTCATTTCTCTAGTGTTTACATGTTTTAATACTGACAATTCATTGTTGTTCGGAAAGTTTGGGCGATTTTATTACTTCTAAGACGTGAAGATATCGTTGTAATAATTTTTATCCATAGACAATTTTAGCTATAGACACAAAACGACAAGTCTAGCCAAATGGTGGTTCTTTTGTTTATTATTTATTTCTATAACATATAAAAGTTTATTTCGGGTTTGTTTATTCGACGTTTGCTTTTGTCATATATAAATGGATAGACCATTAAGTTCTATAGGGATCTTATCAACTTAAGGTTAGGTAGCCAAGAACACTCAAAATAAAAAATGAGTCAGTAGCACATAATTTAATAACTAATGAATAGTGTTATGTAGATGAAGACGTCATACGTCGTTGGATGAAAACTATCTTATATACAAAATTCTCGTGTCACAATATTAGTTACCATACTTCTCTGAAACGGTATGACTACTAGCTATTTTTCATACCACTAGTGATAAGGGTTGTCCACTCCTAACATTTAATTTTAAGACAAAATATTTTGTTTTAATTTAGTTATGTCACAGCATATAAAAAAGCACATATCCCCTAATTTTCAGCCCTCTCCCACCAACCCCTATTTTTTAAACGCTATGTATGTAGCAAAAAGTTATTTGATGGGTCAGCTAGTAATAATATTTTATAAAAAGAACAGATGTAGTTAATAAAACATATTTCAGAACCGATGTGAGGTTCTAACCCGAAGTCAGTTTGTGCATAAATAAGAAACCTTGATAATACTTACTATTATTATAAACGCGAAACTATGTTTGTATGTGTGTTTCTTACTCTCACACGAAGAGTACTGAACGGATTTTAATGGAAAATTATAAAAAAACCAGCAGAACCGACAGACTTTAGAGTAACAATAATAATTTAAAAAGATATTGTGATACAGGTAACTCCGCATACATAAATACTAAAATGATACGTTAAAATACTAAGATTATTTAAGCTATACAGCTTATAAAGTGAATTAAGAGAATAACTCAAAATAAATTATTCCTACATACAGATAAACCTGATTCTGAATCTTGGGTTAAATTTATTACAGTTACCTAAGAGCCTACATTATTAATAGCCATAATTTATACGCACTCAATAGTATGAGAGATGACTGTAGGTGTTTTGTTCGTATTTCATAAACAAACGTACTTACAAATTCTTATTAACATAATCGTTTGCTGTTTTTCATTTAATAAACACTATAATGCTGAAGAGTTTGTTTGTTTGAACGCGTTAATCTCAGAAACCGCTGTTCCAATTTGTAAAATTATTTCAATGTTGGTTAGTACAATTATCGACGAAGGCTATACATATATATTATATATTAAAAAAAATAGGGAAACTTACTAAAACTCCAATAATGTAAACCCACAGTGAACAATCGAAATTAATGCGAGCGAAGACATGGTAGAAGCTAGTGTACTATAAGGGTGAATGCGTAGGAGTATAGAAATATTCGAAAAGAATATAAAACGATTATTGCTAAAAGGGACACTCGTTACACCTCTGTTACAAAATGCCGTCTGTTATAGACGCGATACTTGGAGATACATAGATGTACATCTAGAATTATATCTGTGCCTGTAATTTTGTAAAATAATACTCACATATAAAACAGAAAAATTACATTAAAAATACAAAAAACATACATACATACATATCTAAACAGTATAGGACATTGTTAATCATGTATATTTGTGTCTCTGCTTACGTCTTCTAAAACACGAAGCGAATTTTTTTTTCAAAGAAAGTTTGTATAGAATATTAATAAGAAATAGTTATGTAGAGTGTAGGTTTCATAGTAAATAATAATAAAATAGTCTATGACTCTTGGCCTATACATGACTTGTTAGGTCTGATTTCGCCTAAAGCATTGTACTATTATGATTTGTGTCTAGCCTATACTCCGTACTTCCTCTTGATAGCAGTTATACCTGTCAAAATAGTTCAAGGGAAAACGCTATTTGTTGTACCGAGAATTAAGGCTATAATGCCACAGCAGATATAAACTGTCACACCGTCAGTTATGTTTCCGAAAGTTGATAAATCATGCAAATATACGCGTCGACGTGTTTTTGATGGGCGTTGTAAAATTTTTATCGGAAATAATGCTATTGGTAAAAATTTATCTACACAATATAAAGCTTGACGGGCTCGTTGATCCAATAGTGTCAAACTTTAATTATTTCACGTTTAATTTGCATTTCTAAGATTAAATATTTAGTTTCTGCCAGCGGCTTCACCTGCGTATATTTCTACTTTTACGTCATGGGTTAAAGTATTGGACTTTTGCTAAGGATCCCTAATTTTTTTGAAAATATAATATAGCTTATTTTCAAAGGAGATAGTGTAGCTTCCCAACAGTGAAAGAATTTTTGAAATCGGTCAAGTAGATTTGGATATTATTACTATTATCATATCTTGTTTATTGTTTATTATCACAAATCGACCTCTTGGAAGATACCTAAACTAACATTATAAAGAGATTTGATTGTTTTTTTGGTTGTTTGTTTCCATTGAATAGACTCCGAAACTAATTGACCGATTTGAGAAATTCTTTCACTGTTGGGAAGGTATACCTTCTCCGGTGAATATGGGCTTTATTATATTTTCAAAAAAATTGAGGTCCTTACTAAAAGTTCAAGAATGAAAACCAAGATGTAAATATCGGAATGAACTACTAGATTAAAAACGATGAACGTTAAAAATATACTATTCCGAAAATTGTTTTCAAATTTTTGCACTTCCAGCCAAAAGGAAAACATCGGGTTCTGTGAAAGATTGATAGTTTAGATTAGCGAATGCAGCGGGCGTGCAGATCCCTCTAAATAGACGTGATCTCGGTAAAATCTTTGGATTATTTAAACGATAAAATTCTATCCACTAGAGATATTATTAGACAAATTCATAGAGAGAAAAGTCGTGAAGTGCTTATGAGCGTTTTGATTTCAGTCTATGAATTTCCGAATACTCGAAATAAAAATAAATAAATCCGGCAGCAAAACATCATAATGTCAAAAATTATGTAATATGGCCAAGGCTTTAAGGTTGGCAACGCGTCTTCTAGACCTACTGACCTTGAAGGTGTCCATGGGTGACAGGAATCGTTCAGTATAGGCGAACTGTATGCTCGTTAGCCTTCCTATCGTATAAAAAAATACATTACTTATTTTATTCCCAAGAATAACGTGTAACTTATCTTTTTTTTTATAATAGAGTAGGGCAACGGTGTATACGATTCACCCGCTGGGAAGTGATTAGCATCGCCCATGGGCATATACAAGATCAGGGCGTCTAGTTGTCGGCGTTAGGACCCAGCTTTATGATCTCACTAGCAGTTCCCGGCGGCTGCACACAGTAATGCCACAAGATCTTAATAAATTATAGCCTATGTATTATTCTCTGTAAAAACCGTATCTCTTAGAAAGTTTTATAAAAAAACATATATATATAAATCTTTCGCGTTTATAATATTAGTAAAAACCTGCTACAGAACGTTAACAACTGTATTTATTTTTGTATCAAATATTCGATAATTTATAAACTGAATATCGAACGCATATTTTACGATCTTCCCATCTATTAATGGTATTAGTAAGTCTTATGATCTTTTGTCCAAATCCCACTAAATATATTATAGGAATATAGATTCTGAATCATGTCCCAATATTATTACTTCATATCTAGTCACTTTATTACGAATCACTCAATCAATCTGGCCGAGTCTAGCGTCTGCGATCAAAAGATAATATTATCTTACCGTAATAAATGCCGTGTTAGCTTAATTGGAACACGTCTCCAGGAGAATTCATTCGAGCACAGTGCAAGTTTGCTAAAATTATTCTTCACCCCAGCGTGGATATAGTAGGACATAAGTTTTGAAAAACACGCGGGGTTTTGGTTTTAATTACGATTTTAATGAATGTTCAAGCTATATCGTATGATCGCTGTTTCTGGATTTTCGGGATTTAAATTTGGAACACAGTTAATGCTACGCGTCAACCGCGGATTATCGGTAATGATTAGATAATTAATCTATGATGAATTCCCATAGATTATCTTTCAAACTTCAACATAAAAATAGCTTTATTATACATTTTACGTAAAATGAAAATAAAAGTAAAGTGAAATGATGAGTTCTTTACCTAAAAGTCGATTTGACTGAAATACTTCTCAACTGTAATTTATAAAAACCGATTTAATCTTATCGTTACTGTTTTAAAAATTCAAAAATTAACTGGTCATATAAGTTATACATTTACAAATTCAAGAAATTGTCCTATAATTACAACTACTATAGCTACTGATAAAACGAGTTTTAAAATCTTTTAAAAGTTCTGTTTAACACAATTTCAAATATAGACTTCGATGTAACTCTAGCATGTAGCACAGCCCGTTACAAATATCACATTAAAATTTTGACAAGCCCAAGCAATTTCATAAATCACATAAATTTTGTATTCAAGTAACATAACTGCCTGAAATAAATAACATTGGCCGATGTAATTTGCATTCTAAGTCCTGGAATTGAATCAATTCAACAATAAATTTTAATACATCATATTCTAAAACAATGCCGCTAGATGGCGCTATACACAATCATTATGTTCCAACGATTTAATGATACGCTCCGATAGAACTTAATGAATATTCAGAATTGAAAACATATTATACGCCTAACTCTGAAAGGGTATTGGGAAGCAATTTATATCTGACGTAATTTCAGTAAAGCCTCTTTCAATAGTCCTCCCTTGAAGTGATAAGCTTTAAAATGTACGCTTTTATGCTATTGTACTTAATATGCTAACTTATACCATTCAGTGTGGTTAGTGACAGTTTTCTATTTCCCGGTTTGTACATAAATACATACGTATAGAAGTTTAAATTAGTTAAATACTGATTACAATGGCATTTAACATATTTCAAGTATTTTTGTAAATTTTGAGTCGTAATAAATTAAATATCAATGAACATCAATATTTAAAAAAAAAAGTTTATTCGTAGCCAGAACCGGAAGTTTAATAGACAACTTTAAGCTAGTGAATTTCAAAACACAAAATATAGAATTACTAGCGGTGCCCCGTGGGTTTACTCGTGTCTCAATATCTTTTTAAATTATTGCCTGTGTGTTATTCCAATGTACGCAATGCGTTCAGCACCTTTTGAATGATAAAGTAACAAACATCACTACATACTTTCTCTTGTATACGGATATGGTCTGTAGACAAGTAGATTTATTTTCAGTTTAACCGTTTCCCCAGATGCCCCAGAAAGTTACCAACTGAAAATAATATTTTTTTCAAAATAAGTCAGTTTACAAGCCACAGACCACCGTTCTTCAACAATAATATTAAAAGGAAGGTTTAACCTTAAAAGTTATTCTAAGAAAGTCCGCCAGCCACTTTTAAGAAACAAAAGAAAACATTTGCATTTCCAATAAAGATTCATCAAAATAAAATAGTTCCCGAACGAATTGGCTTGAAGCAATTTTGCTTCCGTTGGATGTAAATCGAAGTCACCGTCGTCGTAAGGGTAAGCTGAGAATTTGTAATTCAATCAGTTACCAGACGGTCTAAGCATGCAAAGCGAATGTATACAACATTTTGAATCGCTCTAAGCTGGGAAAATTGGGTCAAAATGCTGTCGTATTGGAAATTATGGAAATTACCTCGCGGGTCAAGTAGATTTAGCTTAGCATCTGGAATCTAGGTTTTTTCAATGATCTGTACAGTGCTCAATTCAACAGATAATTGCAACGATTAAAAGAATTTGTTTAATATACTAGTAGTATGCACCGGCTTTGTTTGTGTGAAAAACATCATTAATTAAGCTAAACAAGGATAGATCTTGTTACAAATGGTAATTTTGGTTATCCTGATTGGTTTAGTAGATTCGAAGTTTATCCTGAATAAACGTCACAAGATTTTTATATAAATAAATATATGAATTTTCTTATATTACAATTAGAAAAAAAACGCGATTAAATAATTCAGCAGGTTATACAACCACGCAATAAGCGGTGAGCTAATACTGATGTACTTAGAAGTAGTTTGAACCTTGTAGAAGGCTATCTTTTGTAGGGATACAAAGCCTATAGATTTTCATTATATCACTTTTTTATCATAAACTTTCTTAGTGTTATAAATCTTTGTTTTCTCAAGCAAAGTAGCGGATATCAGCTTACTAAGGGCGTATTAAATTGTGACGTCAATAAATTATTCTGTATTCCCTAGCCATCAAAGCCATGTTCATTGTCATCAGGCTTGACTCGGCCAATCCCTTGGATCCTGAGTGCACTGTTACTGACGACATCACTCTATGCGTTGACACAGTGTACCTTACCAAATCTCACATGATTAAAAGCTAAATCTAACTTACCTTGATGTTAAGCTTTTGGAACAATACAACTTTATTCCACATTATAAAGGTCACTTACTCGAAGATCTTTTAAATGTCGTATCCGATATCGATACGTATAAATTAAATGGGCGTGAATTTTTGTAATAAAATAAACAAATATAACAATTTTTGTCTGTCTGTTTGTTTCGGCTTCTTAAGGAAACCGCTGGAGCCATTATATTCATTGCAAATAACTGATCTAATAAGGAGTGAGTTAAGCTGCTTATTTTAGAAATACTATTACTTTTTAATTATATACAAAATAAAAAAATAACTAATCCGCGCAACAAGTCGCGAACACAGCTGGTTCTAGATATCGTTTTGAAAATATGTTTATATATTTCTAAAAACAATACATTTATTTTTTCAATAAAGTGCTACAACTTGTTTTCCTTTTTAATCGATTTCAAAAAAGGAGGTATCAATTCGTCTGTATTTTTTTAAATCATTTAAAGGCACATTCTCAAATATTACATTATTTCAGAAAATAAACAGCAATGCCTAGGGATCAAACAGATTTAAAACTGTTTCGTTGAAATATTAAATTACTACAAAAATATAAAATAATATGACAAAAAGGAAATATTTAATATTTATAAAAACAGATTCGTAACTCGAATAATCACCGAAACGAACATATCGCGGAAAAATGTTTTCATTGAAAATTTTTGAGGTTTTTTAATTTGTTTTGTATTGGGATATTTGCTGTTCGGCTTGCGGGCTACCTACGGTTCGTTAAAACATTATTTTAATAGGTTTTAAGCTAAATACCTGGCGTAAAATTCCTATAGAAGTGCTGTATACAATATGAAAAATTCTCATTAAATATTTGTTGGTATATTTAAATGAATTGCCGATGTTAGTATAATATGCTATGTATTTCTAATAAATAAACAATAATTACTTAGATTTTATTTTCAAAAATTAATCTACATATAGAAATAAGATTAAAGTATCTATTTAAAATATAAACAACAGTATTTTGTAATCATATATGAAACTAACGGACCCCACAGACGTTGTCCCGCACACACGTCTGAAACGAAAAATTTTAAATTAATTAAAAAAAAATATTTCGTGGACAAAATTGTAAATTAAACCATTCTTGAAACCTCTTCGATACAAATTAAAAAATCATCAAAATTGGTCTAGCTATTTAGATGGAGTTTAATTACAAACACACACACAGAAAATGTTTATATATGTATGTGTATATAATACGGAATAAAAAAATATGTAATGTAATTTACTATCTAATAAGCAGCTTTCATATAAAAAAATCGGTGAATAAGAAAGTTCTTTGGTGAAACTCATATTAATATAGAGTTTCATCATCCAACTTGTGAGGTATTTTAAACCAGAATTTATTGCTTGCCGTAGCCAAAAAGATAATGAAAAATTTGACCTTTCAATGTGACCTGATTTGTTCTAAAGAAAAAATACTAGGTCAAGAAAATAGTATCGAACTAATAGCGCTATTCCATTATCATATAATTAATAAGGGATCAAAAGACTGGGGCTAAATTAATGGTCTTCATCTTTGATTTGTGAAGATAAATGGTGCAGAGCAAAGAAATAGGTCATCTATTGTCCTTGGCGACGATGTCGAAATTGTGGGTATACCGATACCAGAAATTATCAGCAAATGAAAAAAAAACAATTAAAGTATATAGTTGTACTTTAACGCTTCTCTGACTTACGACCTTTCCATGTATGAACGGTGGTATACGACCCGGATGTAATTTTAGACTAAAGAATATTGAGGGCTCTGTATCGTAGCGGTTGGTTAAAGCAACCACGACGCCAGAGCACCTGGTTCGATATCGGTCGGAATGCAGGTTGCATTTTCAAATTTATGATTTGTGTTCGGCATCGGACGAGGGCCGCCTGTGGGCGGGCGAGAGTCACAAATACATGCGTTTCAAGCAGTAAATATGGTGAGAGGAACATCTTATAAATTAGTTCCGTCCGTACCATCGTTCTTGGATGGAGAAAACGTGAAGTGATGTGGTCGGGCGTTCGGTATATGAATTTTCGAATACTCGAGGTAAAAGTCATTAAATAACAACTGATTTAATATAGCAAAGGTCTTAAGGTGGGTAACACGTGTCCTTGATCTCCACTGGAATAGCTTCCACCAAAAGAACTGTATGCTCATTTATATAGAACAATAAATACAACATACAATGTCAGAATTGTCGCATGCCAAATATTTTCTGAAAAAAATTCCTCGTTTGTAAGTTTTCTCACGATCGACATTTTTGGCCGTTAATCAAGTTAATGCTGTGTTATGACGAGATTGCTTACATAACCGGATACAAATATTTGTCTCCTTGTATTCCGGGGTTGAGAAAAACAAGGGTTACCCATGACCCATTTTTCCTGCATTTGGCGCATCATTTATCTCATGACTAGAGGTTTTTTATTGGAAAGACTTGACTTGCACCTCACCTGATTTATAGCTGTTACAAAGCGATATTTTAAAAGATCTCCATTGAAGCCATACATTTTCTCATAATTCATTAGCGACAAGGTAATAAAATAAATTTACAGCACATTTTTTGTCACTGATGGTATTTTTAAACTTCTTGAATTTTCAATCTTTTTCAACATAAGTATATTTTCTAAATAAGCTCTTTGGTAATCACCAAAAATTTACAATAAAATTGAAAAAGCGATCTGCCCAGACGTCCCAATTTTCTTATTAAGAAATAGAGATTAGCACATAGCAAAAACAGAAGACCTTTTTGCTTATTGGTTTCCAGTAAAGTAATTATAATAACAAAAATGATCTATACAAACAAAATATAGTACACTAGCTTCTGCCAGCGGCGTGACTCGAGTTCATTTCAACTTTTACACCTTGGGTTACATTATTAGACTTTTAGTAAGAAACCCTAATTTTTTTGAAAATATAATATAGCCGATAACCTTCCTCGATAAATGTACTATCCAACACTGAAATAATTTTTCTAATCGAACCACCGGTCCCTAGATTAGCGCGTTCAAACAACCTAACCAACAAACACTTCAGCTTTATAATATAGATACGAATTTCTATAATTAATCATAATGCAATAATTGTAGACCGTATCAAAATTTGTTGCGTTATTAGATTACTCAGCAACAGACAGACGTACTACTTAGAGATGATAAATACCTTGAGTTTATTGAAGACGTTAATTGTATTATGAAAACGAAGGCAAGCTAAAAGCCTACAATATTATCGCGTTAAGAACCCCTTTTGAGATTACTGTAAGCTAGTGATGACACCAGCAATTACTTGTCCACTAATTAAGCGGCGCGAGCTATCCTCTTATATGTAATATACAGTAATCCTATTATTTTGGATGATACAATACGTCAGAATATCTCGTATTCTTATAAGGGTAAATGATTATCCGTGAGTATTTCGCAAGATTATCTCACATTATACGGGAATATATCTCTGTAACCCTTTTTACCTGATTGCATTGTAGCCTACATGAAAATAATGTATTTGATCTGTATTTTTATAGCGACTGAACAACTCAACCGTTTTTGATCAATGATACGTCATTAATGCTGTTTTGAGCAAGCATCAGAAGTATAAGATTTTGTGCATTTTAATGCGCAACATAAAATAAACATCCAACAGGTTATCATAATGAAGGTTAGGTTAGTTTTTGCTATTATATAATGGATACTTTAAAATGGCTCTTTGTTCGGTTTTCTTTTTAAATTAACGTCATTGTTAGGCACAGAAGCGCAGAAGTGTGTGATGTTTTATAAACTTGAAAAATATATCTAGCGATAATTTTAGATATCATTAAATGATAAAGAAAATGGCGTCTTCACAAAAAAGTAGTATTAATAACTACTTTAAGCTTGGTTTGGGCGGTATATACCCGTAAAACTATATAGAGAGCAGTATAATGATATTTATGTCAATCCAATTTAGTTAACTTGTACATTACTTAAAATATTTAAACATACGCTTGACATTAATCGTCAACGCTAAGAATCTAACTCTCAACGACATATCAAAGATAACTCAGATTTTAAACCATTTTCCATGAATAAATGCGACCTATTTAATAATTTTCCCACTTATAGTGTATAATGGCATATATTTGTACTAATTACTTGTATCCTTTATTTGAGATGCAATGTACTGTAACAATAACCACAAAAGAATCCTGTTTAATTTATGCCGTTTCCAAATAATTAAGATGCTTTCAAAGTCCGTTAGCTGGTTATACCTTACATACAAAACAAAAAGCAATATTTCTTTATTTATTTCGCTATTTCACCCACGTTGATTTGTATATGATGAACATGGGAAAAGTAGCCTAATTTATGTCCCATAGTATAAGTTATCGGTCAATTTTTATGGCTG
>JAOSYY010000013.1:8309465-8322035 GCA_025727935.1 Hebomoia glaucippe | reverse complement strand
GGTTAAATAATAAACATTTTCAACATGCATTTAAATTTAATTTCTAATAAGTCTTACAAACATTAATAAATATCACATATCCCGCCTGTTATTTGTCGTCAAGGTGTTTTTACAAACTGTTGTACCCAAGGGTGATTTTTAACACCCTCCATAGACAACCTTTCACTGCTAGAACGTCGAAGAAGCTAAAAAAAATTATAGGAGTCAGTACATATTTGAAATTATTTCTCACAAAAGGAAATAATTTTAAAGAACAAAGAAATATTTAATAAACTTCCAAAACTTTTGATTAATGACAATTAATCATCAGTGTTCAAGATAAATAAAATGACTTAAATTTTCTATATCAAAAAGTGAAACCAACAAAATATAATTTCCTAGAATTACCAGCTGACCCGACATACATAATAATGTAACTCTTGAATACAAAAATTTCAAACTTTTCAACCTTAATTTCATCAAAATCAGACCAGCTATTAAAATGGAGTTTAATTACAAATACACATGAAAATTATATATATATTAAAACCAACCTTAGAAATAAGATCCCTCGGACCCGCTTTCACATGAGACGGATAAACTATATCTAAGCCTAATATCTTAGCATAAGTTTTATCTTGTCCTTCGCTTTCAAATGGTGGCTTTCCCACCAAAAATTCGTACAACAGCACACCAATACACCAGTGATCGACAGAAACACCATAAACCTCACGGTTAATCATTTCTGGTGGTAAATAATCTAGTGTGCCACACATAGTCTTTCTCCTGTAACAAAAATGATTGGTTTTTTGATTGATCTTATATAGCCCAAAAGCCATTGTCGATAAAGCGGCTATGCAACACTAACATCATTTTTAAGATCATAGCAGAAGTTCTTAACATTAATGTGTTCAACCAAACAGATTCTACAGCTCTATAATACTAAGTATACATTTGATAAAAACAAATACAGTACAATTACTAATATCTGAAGTTGGTTTAAGTTTTTATCTATACATCAATTGTCTAATTTAACAGTGAGAATGAATCTACAAAAACACTTTTATGTAAACTTATGTAAAACTCATATTTCTATGTATTGTAGGCAAGTTACACAACGAAATGTTAGTTCATTGAGGTATTGTTCATTATTCTAGTGAAAACTTTTATATTTGATATGTCTGTGTCAAATTAAAGCAGTAATATAATTGTGTAGAAAAACATACTTCTCTGATGGGGCATGGACCGACCATCCAAAATCAGCTAATTTAAGTTCACCTCCATGGGCCACAAGAATATTTTCTGGTTTTATATCTCTGTGTATCACATGTTTAGTGTGACAATAGTCAACTGCATTAGCTACCTGGATATAATTAGATAAGAGTATATTTTAAAATCTAACTCCTATAGCTGTATTCCTCAATTTTATATACTTTTATTTTTGTTATTAAATAGGTTTAACATACACAAACAATAAGTGGGACTCAGCTGTAGTTTACTAAGGTAAATTGTATTATATTTTAAATTACAAGAAGTTTCATATAAAATTAGTTTCTCCTTTTAAATTTTATTTTGTGAAGATAGTCTATGAATAGCTGCAATGACCAAAACATATGTACCAGAATTGGTTCAGCAATTCAGATGGGAATAATAACAATTATATTAAAAAACATAAATAATATAAAATAGGATAGTATACTTCGCAGAAAGTTCAGAATAAGATAAGTTTACCTGATAAATGTAACGGGCAGCTTTGTCTTCAGAAAAATATCCATTTGGTGAGTTAGTGAGGTGTTTATACAATTCACCTCCAGATGCATATTCCACGACAAGATATATCCTCTTTTCATCGTGAAACCATACAAGAAGTCGTAGAATATTGGGGTGTCTAAAAATTATTACTGTGTTAATAAATAAGAACCAAATTTTGTGTTCATATATCATAAATAGTATGTATTGAAATGTTTTCTTATATACATTTACTTCAAATTGATTTTAATGCCTCATATATCTTGAGTATAGTTATTAGACACTGTATTCATAGTTAATAATGATACTCACTTTAAATGCGATTGTATCTCAATTTCTCTTAAAACTTGTCTTTCACATCCAGATTTTTGTATCTGTGATTTGAACAATGTTTTAATAGCAACAAGATACCCAGTTTTCTTCTCTCTTGCTGCATTAACATGTCCAAATTTACCTTGACCTAGATGTGATCCTAATTCAAAATCTCTGGGCGACCATTTATAACTAAAATGTATTAGGCATTTGTAGTAGTTTAAATTGAATGAGTTTGATTGTATATTTATTAACATAGCCATGTTGATATATTATATACATATAGGTATTTTAGTATAAATCATTGCAATATACAAATTTTAAAAATAAGCAAAAACTAATAATAGCTACATTAAAATAAACTATTTCTTGTGTCCTTCTTAGCAAGTAATGATTAATTTAAAGTGTTTATTAGTAGATAAAGAAAATTTTACGTACGGTTTAGCAAATGCCTCGTGATTTCTCATCTTTTCTTCAAGTTCCTTCACTTCTACTTCAACGTCTCTATAATCATCATCCATTATTTTATTCATTTCGGTATTTTTTAATTAAACAGTTATTGTCTCACTGAAGTGGAGAATACACCAGCTAAAATTAAGAGAAGCAAACTTACATCTAAATTCTAAACTTCGCAAACTGAAACCGTTACGATGCAGTACAGTTTACAATATTTTAAATTCACGCACAGAGTATATAATAGACATGTGACATTTACGTTTAGCGCACAGATTAAGTAGCGAATTTTATTACGGAGTAAATATTGGTAGAAATATTTACTCCGTAATAAATAATTATATTTAGTACATTGAATATAGATACTAATATTAACAGTTATTCAACGATTTGGATTGACAATTTAATTCAAATGTAGATGTACAGAAATACGAATAATGCGATAAGCTGATAAATATATTTTTCATACATTCCCAAGAGAAAGCCGCTACTTTTCATTATAATAAAAGATACATACTTTAGTTGATGTTAAAAGTACGTTTAAGTGATATACATCAAGACTAAATAAATATAGAATTCATATATTTTTTTTATTTTTACATAATTTTACTACAACAGATTTTATCATTTTCTATATAACCTTTACTCAATTCATTTTGGAACATTTCCTTTCATGATACTTGATGTATTACTCCTATAACTTATGTGAAAAAGGTCATCTTTAGGATTGGAAAGGTTAATTCCTCTCTATAGCAAGGAATATCTTTTCTTTTGTACGTTTCATTTCCCGATTTTGACAAAATATTAGCCTTAGACATTTTAAATTACAAAATAATTTCAGCCTGCTTCTTAAGTAAATTCGTAACCAGTGATCTAAAAATAGCGAAAACATAACACTATATATTTTTATTGTAATTGTATTTAGTATAACCGTTACTATTATTTACAAATTTATTAAAGTTTTAATAAAATATTTTATTTACTATTATTACCGCGACGGAAATGAATGGAATTTTCATTAGACCTCGTTTATTTTATATGTTTTTAAGCTTTGAAAATTGAATAGCTTTTATAAAGTCCAAGACAACTTTTATTATTTTTAAATCCAATTGATAGTGAACATTTTACTTCATCCTTTATATTTTAACTAAAATGTATTTCTAGAATGTATTGAATAAACCCGTAGGCCTCACCTAGTTTAGAATATGACCCCAACGTGAAATGTAAATGGGCCGACATTTACAAATGGCCAGGCGTCTGTTGCGATTGTCGGATTTCCTCCTTGACCCCCTTGGGCCGTTTGCTAAAAGACCCATGTAATTAGTGCGAAGAATAACGTTGAGTAATAATGATTCGTAAACGTCTCGTTATTCTCCCGTCATGTGAATAGTTCTGTATAAAACATACCACTGTTAGGACAACTTCTATCATTAAAATGTTTGCTTACAAAAAGTGTTGTAGCTGACGTTTGTTCTCTTAAAATACTCTTCAGGTCAACTTTAAAAGGAATTATTTTAAAAATAATTTACCTAAACCTAAGCAGTCTTGAAGGAATATGTTCTAGATTGATTTGTATTTTGAACATGTATTGTGTGATAGAAAGACGTAAGACATAAGGATATAAACGAGGTATAATAAATTTGAATTTGTAGTTGATTTTGATTATGTTTATGAATTTCCGGATACTCGAAATAAAAATATGTATGGCCGGCAGCAGAACGTCTTAAAAATGGCAAATGATCTAATATGGCTAAACCTTTAAGGCTGGCAACGTGTCTTGGTTTCTTAGTGTCCAAGGGCGACAGGAATCGCTAAGTATAAGTGAGCCGTATGCTCATTTGCCTTCCTAACGCGTAAAAAAATATTATAATCGTTAAACCTTACCGACGTACCAGAAAATATTACTAAAAAGGTTTGTGTTGATACTTCAAATATAAAATATATGGGGCACGATAAAATATACGTTAATATAAGTAAAGCATAAAATTTAACACTTAAAAACAGTCGTTTAACATACATGGAAATTTTATCTAAACGAGTTAAGATCCCATATATTCGCATGTTCAGGCGGCGCGCCAACTAATGAGGCACAATTTTACTTGATGTATATTTGAGGGCCGTTAAACTTGGCTACTAATGCCGAGAAGCGGCAATTGGAACCGGTTTCTAACCGATTTCGGTAAGAACATCGACTGAAGTGTTTAAAAAAAGTGATTGTGTGGTTTTATGAAACTACATAAAAGTGAATTTTTTTTTCGCATTGTAGATATTTAACTAAAAAACAAGTAAATAGGGTGGAACATTGACACAAAAGAGTAATAGTTTATACACTACACGGTCAGCTGATGCGAATCTTAAGCGCCGCCATATTGGCCTCGACTGTTCTGTTGATGGCCTTTCATTTTAGCCCTACTCTGCGGCCGACCGTCACGCGACATGCAATAGTTGCAAGAAAAAATTTGAGGCGATGTAATAAAAGTTAAACTATGAAAACAACAATATTTTTAAAAAAGCCTTAACTATTATTAAGATATTTTCTGTAGTATGCCTTTGTCGTTATGATTGACAAAACTGGAGTATTAAAATTTACCCTTATAAAAGTATAGAAAAACGGAAATTGTCGTGATTTATAGTATCTAGACTTACTTACTTATAACTGACTAAACCTTGCTATGAGACCAATTTTATATCCTGACTTTTTTCTATTCATTGAAACCGATGCAAATATTATGCCGGTTACAAAAACGGATTACGGTTGAAATATTTTATCACTGCATTTTCTTCTCTATTTTAGGAATTTGTTCTAATGTTCGATAATTCGTTAGTTCCGTAGCGTCATTGGCTTTTCTTTTAATCTAGTCTATTTCCAGACGTTAGATCGGTTATTTCTTCATTCGTTCCATCAATACCTACAATACTACACAATAATACTACACAATAACAAGAATAGTTTGTTCTGTTGGTCTTATTGCTTGGGTTGCAATCTGTTTCAGACTATTTTTAAGTGACAAGCTGTGCACTGAAAAATTGTCTCACACCGTTGTGATTTACAAACTTAAATCAAGAGGTGCAACTAAAAAGTACATACTAGTAATAAATAAAGTGAAATACATACAAACTTTTAAATCAGTCTTCATATATCAGAGCATATATTTTTATTATTTTTTTTTTAAATTCAATTTATTAATTAAAAAATATTACAGACAAAAAAATACAAGGTACAATAAACATATTGTATAGAAGAAATATGAACACGTCATTAACATGTTTCACGAATAAAAGTATGTAAGTATATGCGAAGTACTCGTAAGTAGTAAATACCCGTTTGCATTAATCTTGGAAAAGATGTACAGACGTCAACAAAAGTTAATTTGGATTTGCAGTTTTGCGTGTGTGCTGTTTCTTTTTTTGACGAGGAGGAAATGCAATACGCATACCGCCAGCAAGTTGTGGCTCGAGCCCTTCCAAAGCGTGTGTAGACTTTAAAATTTTAATA
Organism: Hebomoia glaucippe; assembly: GCA_025727935.1. NCBI lineage: Eukaryota > Metazoa > Arthropoda > Insecta > Lepidoptera > Pieridae > Hebomoia > Hebomoia glaucippe. The sequence goes on along the minus strand of JAOSYY010000013.1, from coordinate 8,316,046 downwards.
TAAACCCCTTATATCCAAATTTTTCAAGTATTACGTAAGCCAATTTATTACAATTATTTACCTTATATCTCCCTTGTCCCCCGTGTTCACGCAAAAAAAAAATTAATTTATACATTGATTTTTTAATGATTCATGATCTGAAGTTTAATATAATCATAATCTAAACCCTCCGCCCCTCTTTAGTGCTTACGTACTTAATACTTGAACGAATTCTAAGTTGAAACATTATACACAAAGACTTAAATAGAGTTACTAAACAAACCGTAATATTCTTAAAGCAAAACTAACAGTAACTATGTTAGCGTTCAAACTGTTATAAAACACTAATGATCTTTATAAATATTCGGCTATTTGTTATCTTAAAAATATTTGTGCATAGTCGTCTAAACCAAATAAGGCAATGCAAAGAACTCTACATGATAACGTTGATTATAACCTTCGCTAAAATAATAATTCTCAAAGTCGAAAATTTATCGTAACCGATTCAGCGGTTAAGGCGCAGAAGTATTCCAAACTTAAGTTACGATTAGTTTAGTAACAACGCTAACTATTATGCTTACCTCATAAGATGTACTTGTTAATCCTTATAACTTAGTCGCTATTAATTTAAATCCTTAATTATAAGCTTAACATAACTAGTGTTTCCTTTAACACCTTACTAAGTTAGCTGAGTGAGAAATGCAGGGAGAATTCAATTGACAATTCCAACTTTTGTGCTAACTACAAGACTTATGTTGGGAACGTCGTTTTGAATAGAATTTGAATAATTTTGTATAATTGTTTACGTGTTTAATGTATTTAATGGCTCAACAAGATATTATTTTCTGGTTACTTTTAGATCGACGGCACTAGTTCCAAGTTCAGTACCTAGTGATGCAATATAAAAAAATGTTTTCTTAAAAATTGCATAGCATTTTAATTATTATCTGGGCTATAATAATAATATTTAAAGCTATGATAGATATGTCTCTTCATGGACTACTACGAGATATGAAAAAAACTATAGTTTTCCTCGTGATAAATTGGTAAATAATAGATTTGCTGGACAATAATTTTATAATAATAAATTTGATTATATATATTTAGGGAAAGATACTATTTTGATATTGCAAACAAACATTTCTATTGTATTTATACTTAAGAAAGGTATATAAATTGATATAATATATAAGGTTTGTTAAGTGGTAATAATTTCTTAAATTAGTTCGGTACATCAAAGAACTGGCTCGTATAAAATCTCTCATCATATAATAACAATACCATATATGTAAAGTTATGTAACGTTCGAAACAATTCATAATAACAAATAGAATTCACAAGATTCCACACTGCGATAACACTAAACGGTTAGGCGATGTGTTAAACCGCAACTTTGATAAATAAACTAGGGTTAATAATGAAATGCAGAGTTCAAAATGGGGTTTTAGATCGTAAATCCACGGCTACAAGCAAAACACGCGACCATAGAGGAATGCCATTTCTAACATAACCTACAAACTTATATTTCCGTCAGGTTATACAAAATTGGATTTTATTATAAGGGAATAAAAGCGATTTTAAGAGAAACTATAAATTGTCGATTCAATACTATCGCGATAACTTAACCTGCGTAGGCGTTTGCGGTCTAAAAGACCGATTTGGTATCCATACTATAACTATTTCTAATAATAGTGGTGTCGGATTTCTATGTTCCGTTCTAAGATATGAAAATGGATTAAACAGTATTGATACTTTAATTGAATTCTTATTGATATATTATTTTGCGAATCCTTCTGTTAGCTATTATTTTTTAAGCTCTCTAAATCTTGTTTATGGTCTAGTAGCAGTATAAATGTTAGCAGCAAAAGTTATTAGCATTCAATGAAAACGAAATAAAATTGTTGTAGTTGGCTAGTTACTTTCCTTAAGTATACAACGAACGATCGACAAATACATATTATTTAGCATTTAAATAAATCGATAAGCCTTCATGATCATTTCTAAATATACATGAAAGTATTTATTAATTAAACGCCATTATTAATTTTTGTTTTTATGCTTCTTCTAATAATCTTTGGAAGCACTGACTGACTGAACAACTAAACAAGAAAATTGATGCGTGTGAAACTGCACTGTTTTAGTGATAAAAATATAATCAATCGGCCTTTTACAAAATACATTAATTAATATAATTAACGTCGAGGTTTCCTTGGTAATTATAGTACAATTTCCTATATAATATCGAAGAGGAGACTGTCTTAGCACAATGTGAACGTGTCTATATTATTAAGTCGATTAGAACATTGATCCCAAAAAAATGAGCAACATGGGACAATATAAAAAGGGTCAGCAAACAAGAATCTTTTAGCATTTATATTTGCCGAGTAAATGTGCCGTGAATACAGCTCTTATATCGAATATTGTATTAAATTGATGTTTCTGATTTTATGTCTCTATAAACGACCTTAAGAATTGGTTCTTTTTTGTAAATTACAATTATTATCGCTTAGATATTATCTACCTATTACTTTCTGTTTGATAATAGCGATGATACCTTTCATAGACAATGGTCGATGTATTTTTTTACATTTTAAGTAGCATACCGGCGTTAATTATTAATTTATTAGATAAAATCTAAACCTTTCTAGTTTAACCAAATAACACATAGGGACCAATAATTATTATCGGTTTAGTAGTTTTGGAGTGTAACCAACATCTTGTCTCAAAAATTTATTTACATATATACTGTAACTAACTTAATAAGTCCGAATTCGAATTTACCCCATGTATATGTACGTGACCAAAGATTTAACAAATGACTTGTATGGCGTAATATTTTTTAGGGTACAGACTGTTTATTAAGACTTACAATGGTAATCCCTTCCAAGCCTTTGGAAATCTGCAACTGCGTCAGGGATATGCGTTTATCCCTTCAAATATCGAAGTTAAACAAGTTTATATAGCAAAACATCAAATCATTTTTTATAACTCTATTTCTGTGAATCTGGATCACATGACACAAAATACATTGTAGTATCAAGAAATCGAAACAGCGCCATAGTCTCTCACCTTACCTAGATAACGAAAACTACCCCTTTAGTCATTAAATTTGCCTTGTATTTTTGCAAAAAAAAAAATCCATAATTCGAAGTATATACTTCACGTTGGACCAAATTAGACACAATTTAGAAAATTTCATCAAAATAGGTGAAAAAGTTTGGGAGCCCATTGGCGACAAACATCGTGGCTACGGGATTTTGAAAAATGATACACCTTAAGTTGGTTATATTACGCTTAGGGTAAATAACATCCGGTTAGTTTTAATAGCCACCTGGGTAAAAACGCGACGTCACCCAAAAAAAAAAAAGCTTAGGGTAAAAAATCGGTTAAGTAGTTGGCGACATATATCGTGGCACAAGATCGTTTATATACGTATAAAGAAAATATGATTTTATACAAAAATAAGCCATCCATAAAATAAACCACGCTGTTTAATAACACTCTGTCCGAAACATAATATTCAGTTTATACGAAAAATATTTAACACAGAAAGTTCGTTTTAAATTTTAATCTTTCTTTATTAAAGCAAGCAAGTTTATTATTAATTAAACTTTAACGCTCATAAAAGTGCGCTCTGATATTTTGTTTGCAATTTGAGAGAAATGGATGCGTAGTTTTTTGCATTTGTGAAGAAAACAGTATTCTTAGACATCTTTGTGTTAATCGTTTTAAAATGAACTCAAACTTTAAATGGATTAACGAGATACGTTAAATATTTTCTTTTAATAAGTACTAGGAAATGTGTTTTTTTACTGTTTGGGGCCCTTCGTGTATTACGTAAGCGCTATTGGGGGGAGGGGAGAGGGCTTTGCCTTGCTTATTTTGGATGACATGGGAGGTAAGAGGTCTAGATAATGATTTGATTAATCTTCTGATCATGAATCATTAAAAAACAATATGTTAATTGAAAAATGTTTATGTAACCATGGTGGGAGGGGTAAGAGCTTTGCTTACTTTTGCTGACAGGGATTTGGTAAAGAATTGTAATAAATCCGCTAAGGTAATACTTGAATGGGCCCTTTCATAAAATTGTAGCAATGCATTTGCGTTGTTTTTATGTACATGTAAACGACTAGCTTTCGCTTGCAGTTTCGCTCGCGTTCATGTCTATTTTTCAATCACTTCTAGTTGTCTATAGTATTGGGTAAACATGATATAATAACAGACACGCAATTTATAGTAATCTGTATTAGACTAAAAGAAAATATCTTTAAATTTGGATTACTCCCTGTTGTCCCTGTCCTCGGATTTGAAATAAACAAAAACAATGTTATGCTCGGAGGTACTGATCTACTGAAATATTAATTTACTAGTGAAAACCGCATCAATACCCGTTGAGTAATTTTGGAGATTAGCCTGTAGGATACATACAGAGAGACAGACAAAAATAATATAAACATAACTTTTATCTGCTTCTGATCTTTTATTATTGCATAAAAATAGACTTTTTAATTTTATTTATTAGTACAGTTTTGATAAATTCCGTTGAAAACATGGCCGTAGAAACTGTCTTTTCATAGTTATTCGTTCTTTATAGAAAATACAGCCTTGAGCATAGTTTTTGGCTACAAACTTCCCGTTCAATTCATCACTTACAACTTGATTCATGGCAGTTTGGTTTTTCAGGTTAGTTAAACAATTATTCAACTGAAATTTGCGCGCTTGCGAGAATAAATGGTCGCTTAATGAAAAATAAATTGGGAAGGTAGTATTATTTTATCGTATTCTAAGACTCAAAAATACCTACAATAATGCCTAAAAATCAGTTACAAAAGCTTTAGTATATTTTTTGTTATAACTTTTTAAGAATTAATCAGTGTAGCAAGTGTCTTATTATATCCTTCTGAATAAAACAGAAGTTAGAACGAAATTAAATTCACACTTAGATCTTATCAAGTTAAAAGATAATACAATAAAACTTTAGCGTTCATTACTATTCTAAAAAGCACAGATTTGTCTATAACAGTTGGGTTAATGATCAAAATATTTGTAAAAAAAATGGAGGTATGTAAGGATTCTAAAAACCACGTTTAATTCCTAATGTAAGATCTATTTGTTTAACTAGTTATGCCCTGCGGTTTAGCCCGCTTCGATACAATAAATATATCAATGCACTATTTTATTATTATTGTCAATGATGATAATAAATTAAGATTAGCTTGAGTTCTTTATAATAATATTAGATATCTGCCAGTGAAGATCCCATCAAAATTGGTTTAGCTGTATTAAAAATTACCCACAACAAACAGACAGTCGAAATTAGTAAAGATTATGTCTGATTTACAATTAGTAGCAAAGATATATTAAATATCTTAAGTTATATGTAGAAAATATTCTGTATAAAACAAAAAAATTGGCTAAAAGTTTTATATTGAAATTTCCTTCGTGTATTTCGAAACAGCCCTCTAACAATCTATATGCTTAAAGGTAAACAATGAAACAGAATTGTATGCCCATAACAGTGAGAGGTATAGGAATTCAGTATTGAAACTGGATTAATACTTAGTATAACACAATGCTAGTATTATCGTCACAGTTTCTCAGTTTTATGTTACTGATAAATCTTGTATAGCACCTTATAAACAAAAAATTACATTACTTAAGAAACATCTTCATTCTGTTAATTTTTGAACAAAATTAAAATCGGCTTAATCATCCAAGAGCGACGCCAAAGACACACATACAGACAGACACGTAAACTAATAGCACCTTTCTTTGTTGAGCTTAAAAGTATGTACAAATAGATACGTTTTAAATACTTTCCCAACTGGTTTCTTCTATTCTGGATCCCATAAACATTCATTAAACAAATTAAATTCAAGCCAGCCGCTTTCCACCTACTTATTAAATTCAAATCCTCTGTTAACAGTTATAATTTAACCGGGCAACTGAATTACTTGCCTAAAGGCTTTTAGTTGACGGTTATTCCAGAAGATCAGACTGGCTCCGAGTGTGATTTTAACTGTTAATAATGGTTCTATTTTAATTAAAGCCTGAAATTTACATTTTGCATGTATTATCATTACAATATACGTACTTTGTTCTAACTTCATCTGATTTTTTAAATCTAAACTCTAAAAAGTGCTATGTATATTTATTTTTTCATTTTAAGGTTTACCAACTAGATACACACAATTTAATTACCACTAAAATACATATTTAAAATAATCTATGTATACACATCTGAGTTATAGATAAGCACAATATTGCCATAAGAGGAATAAAATAAAATACTATATATTTACATAATAAAAAATAAAAACAATATCTTAATCAATACTTATTACTGTGTCTAAATATCACACTATCTAAAGGAAAAATTTAATAAGGTTGTAATGGTTGTAAATAAAGACACATTATGATTTTAAAACGACTTTTCACTTGCTACAATCATTACAATCGCTCCCATTGCTCTCATTAATGACATTAGACACGCTCGTAAATTTAACATACTCTAATGGCATAATAAATTGATTTATTTGGTATCTGAGTTTTAGTTACTTTATGTTATCCTAGCTTCTGCCAGCGGTTTCGATTTGATT
>JAOSYY010000013.1:8276612-8309365 GCA_025727935.1 Hebomoia glaucippe | reverse complement strand
ATTTAATTGATAGGTGTAAGAAGTTCAAGGGATATTGGTTATACATACTTCCATATAATGTAAATGTATGCAAAGTACATGCCTCACGTGATACTGCAAACGTTATCATAACAATGAAAGAAAAGTGGCATACATTTTCTAAGCCATTAGTTACAAAAGCTAAGAAGTTAAGCGTTCAATAGAAAATTTTCTATAATATTGAATTCAATAGCGCAATTCAATGGAAGTACGTGACTGGCTGAGAATATTGAGGATATTTGCGTTTTGTTTTTTTAACTTCAATATTTTCAAAATTTGATCGTAATTGCAAAGACGGCGTTCGAGTCAGAAATCTTAGCTTCCTTCTTAACACTCAATATGGAATTAATGACAAAATAGTATTCTGTATTTTATTAATATTGACGTGTGATTTTGCCTCCGTTATTTTTAATGTCAAATGAAACCTTAAAAAATCCAAAGGACAGCTCTCGGAAAATTTCAGAGATTTTCACGATTTATTAGGAATTGTAATTATATAGCAAAAATAAAAGTAGCCTATGCTATGACGTCACATAGCTTTTTTGTTTAAGAAAGAAAATTAGGGTACCACGGGGAATGGTAAAATCTTATGAAAATGCGTTGATCAGTTTTATTAACAAACTAGCTTCTTCCAACGGCCTCACTCGTGTTCATATCGTTTTTTACACCTTGGGTTACATTATTGGACTTTTAGTAAGGATCCCGAACTTTTGAAAATATGAGTCTTGAGATTAGCGCGTTCAAACAATCAAAACAAACTTTTCAGCTGTATAATATTAGTATACATGTCTCAGTTTATTAGATGTCTTTTAACATTAATAATAAAAACCACGCTTTGAACTTTTACTAATCCAAACTGCAATATTTGACTACGTAAAGTTGAAACTTGGGCGATGAAATGTATGTACGAGTCGTACTCGTAAAGTTTCACCAAAACATTTGCATGTACGGAGTTCCAGACTATCTCGATAGTAGCGCTAAGCCACAAAGGAAGTACGAAGGAATTCTCTAGGGAATTAGCTTGTCTAAGCTGTTCTGTCCGGCGACATCTTGCTACAGGCAAACGTCTTACTGAATTCTGATTTAGACACGTTGAGTTTTAAGCTCAATATTTTTTCATAGTAAATATGAGAGAGTTTTATGAAGGTATTTTGTATAGAACAAAGTTTTATAACGTAATGTTGCGTTCCTGTTGGGTCTAAAATATTAATGTTTGCCTGTATCCCTTTGAGTATCGCTTTGAGATGTTTTTTGTTGTTCAATTAGTATAAAGAATGTTGTATACAGAGCGCACATATCAGAACTGAATCTTCTTTGGAACGATTGATTAAATCTGTAAGATTTTCAAATCAATAGTCGATGATGAAATCCAAAATTATGACGGCCTCATATAAGTATAATGACGGGACCTTGCAATGTCACACTCAACGCTTCTAAAAAGTTTAATTACAGAAATAAATTCAAATGTTTGTAATTCATAAATATTACTTAATGTTAGTTACTTTCAATAAACTAGAGAAGTAAATTATTATGTCACCATAAGCCTTTTAATTTATCCCCATAATGTAACATTATACGGTGTTAATTCATAAGCTTTTAGCGATTACATTCAAGTATCTACTTGAACAATTCGATAAACTTACTTAGGATAACATATTTGTATTAATAGACTTGATAGAGTTGATAGGTCTTGGGTGACAAAAGATCACTAATATGACTAATATGACATATTATACTAATAAAATAAATGTATTTATAGGTTCTAGGAAACTAAATCATAAAAGTAATACATATAAAACTTAATTCATATTCTGATATAATAGTAAGTCCGTAAATTAGACCGAAAGTTAATACGCTTGAAACGAGTGATGAATACTTCATTACAGCGAAAATAGGGCAAAAGGTTGCCTTTTACAGAACTTTGTTAACCTTTTTATTTGATGTACCAAAACATTTTCTACTCGTCCAATGTCTAATCAACAATATTAAGTGAATATTTAAATATTTTTCCGTACGGGAAAACGATTTCAGCTGGTTATCTTGCTGTGAACTATAGATTAATTCATGTCACTATCATCATTAAATTAACATGGTTTTTTATGTGCGCTTTGATACCTATTCACGTTAACTGTGGGTCGTGACCTGGATCGAAATTTATAATCTCTTCCACCTAGTTGAGACTCAAATATTTACCAGAAGTACAAATATTTCTCCTAAAATAATTTAAGGGCGGGAATTTACGCATGGCATTCTTTCCCTACTCAAATTGGCTTGTCTAAAAATTTATACTTAAAGAATGAAACCTACCAATCGTTGTTTGTTATTGTTGTATCACGTTACCAGGTTACATAGCATAAAAATTATGCAAGCGATACGCCAGAGGCCAATCAATATAACCATGTTATGTATTCGTATACTAGTGTATGGATTTTCCTAATTGAACCGCTCGAGTTCTGAACAAACACTACAATATTTACACTTCACATTACTTACGAGATTGTAGACCAGTATTCAAAGAGGCTTCGAAATTTACTCCAATTACGCTCAATCCTCATGTCCGCTACAACTTAGTTTTAAATCTAAGTAAGGTTTCAATACAATTATCCGATTTCCAAATTGAAATAAGAAAATCCATTTCAGAAAATCGTCCCCGTGTAGAACTTGGAGCAGATACTTTTTTGTGTCTAATTCACTGATTATATTTACAGGCGGTTCGGTATTTTTTTTATACTAGATAATATAATTTTATTTTCAAATTAATATCTTAGACGATAAAAAGTATGCCCCTTATTGTTTTCTGATTTTGAGTGTTTAAAAAGGCCACATATTAAATCTATATTTTAAAATGAAAACTGCTCAGATACTGAAATGCTGCTGTTTTCTTTTGACACATCAATAATTCTCTAGCCTTAAAAAAAATTAGATTAAATCTCAGGTTCTAAACATGGTATGATGAATTTAATATGTAATGGTACAGGTTAATTTATATTGAAAATTAAAATTATATAAAACATGACACGTTTGAGTGTGCCCCGTTATAAATTTTAAGCTAAATGTTGCCAGGACACAAACTATTGCAGGAAACGGCCTGAATTTTCCAACAAATGTGAAAAATCTTAGCCTACATAGCGGCTATAATGAAGTCCTTGGCCTGAAGAATACGGGCGCAAACCATCCTCGCATGACACCAAGTTTTCGACCCAGGGGTATCAAATTTCGTGCGTCTGATCTTAATTAATTAATCTGTTGTCCTAACTTCAAATAAACACGGTTAACTTCGTTTGCCTTTAGTAATTCTCAGGCTTCAATATTTGATTTATAAGCTAACAATTTCGTTGTGACGTTCAATTTGTGATAAGGCTTAATTAATATTTTGAGTTTTGTAGTTCTGGTCTGTACTAGCTTCTGACAGCGGCTTCGTTCGTATTCATTTAGCTTTTTACACCTTGGGCCAGATTATCGAACTTTTAGTAAGGATGCTTAATTTTTTCGATACTATTTATAATATAGGGTATATTATAAATATTAGATAAATGTACTATCCAATACTGAAAGAATTTTTCAAATCTGACCAGCGTTTCCTAAGATTATCGCGTTCAATCAATCAATCAATCAAACAAACACTTCAGCTTTGTATTATTAGTATGAAATATTCTTTATTTATTTAATATTATTACTATGTATAAAAATGTAGTTTATATACTTTTAAGTTCACATAGAGACATGATTAATCCTATAAATCACGCTAATATCAAGTAGTTTGAATTTCGCTTCATTCGTCATTAAAAATGAAGTTCTATTTTTAAAAATACAGATAATAAAGTAAATATATTAATTAAAAATAATATAATTACGAAAGGGTCAGTGACAATCAATTATTTCAAAGTACAGTTTAGATATTGTATAAAACCAGCTTTTTCTGCGAACAATTTCTACAATTAAGATGAAAGGCTGTTTGAGACAGAATAAGGCCTTAATTCCTTTTGCCAAGCTGACCCGTTAATTACTACGAAAAGGTAATATAGCCGGAGGATTCAGAACTCGTTGGAAACCTAACGCTTCAGGGAATTATATCAAAGACTTTCGAAATTCTAAGATGCTTCGAAGATTTTTGGTTTTCATTGCTTACTATAATCACAATGCACAAAAATATTCAACCTTAAAGATGCTATGTTTTAAGAAATATGTTAAGGCTTTAGAGACAGTATACAGGATATCAGAACTCCTTAAAAATTAAATATTACATTATATTAGCCGTATACGAAATTTACCTTAAATATTTCAAAATTAATTATATTTTTAAACGGAAAATGTTAAATTGTAGTTTTTTGACTCAAATTTTATGTTTAATAAATGTCGTTCTTCAAAGCAGCATTAAGAGTATCCCAGATTTTGCTAAATCGAAATCAGTGATTTTTGTATTATATATTGTGATAATGACAATTACTTATTAGAATTCCCACATTACTGTCACGGTTTTTAATGAAACTAAAGCTTGAAAAGAGAAAATTAACTCCACCACGTACAAGCTGAGTTCTACCCTTATACCAAAGCTTTTAAGAGATATCAGTCTCAAAACAGAACTGTTATTTATTGGCAATAATGTAAACAAGTTAACAAATATTGTATCAAAGTGTCAATATCAAGGGAGTTGAACTAATTTCACACTAAAACTAACGCCATTAAACTTCATAAACAGCAGTATCGATAAAAGATAAACGAGCAACTGTAAAACATGCAACAAAGGAACTCTTGCAATAAATACGTTAGCGGGAGATATTTATTACAAGCACAGTACTGGCACAGACTAATTAAATACAGTTGAGACTATTCGAAAAACGCGGCTAGGCCTCATGGTTTCGCAACGGTTCGTAATTGTAAATTTGTTGATAAAATGATAATAAATAAGAATACGGTGAAAGAATATACATTGATTTAGTAGAATGGTAACCATACATTGTAAATATATAAAATACTCTCAGTTGTAATAAATCATCTTAAACGCATTATTTTTAATTATTTTAATCCCAACTGTTTTTAAGTTACCTATGGCCAGGACGTGCATGTTTATTGGCTGCAAATGTATGCACAAGTTTCAGAATCAAGTTATATGACTATGAGTATTATTGATAGTGATAAAAAGTATCAGAGCTACAGAAAAGTAATTTTCAAAAATAACCTTATGTCACTGAAGATCTGTATTGTACCTAAATTGTATTTAAGAAAAACTGAGCAGTAAACTAGATAAAAACTACTAAGTAATATGGTTAAGGTCTTAGGTTGGCATAGAGTCTTCCAGACCTCTTTCTCACCCACGTTCATATGCTTTAAAAAAAAAACTGAATCATAGTTTAATACATATATATAAACTATGATTCATGAAATAGTGTTGAGTCCATGTATATATATTATATATTATGTGACGTTAAAAATAGAAGTTTCAATAGTTTTAAAATTAAAAACAGTAACGGCTTAATGCTCTTTAAAAATGTACTCACACATTTGTGTTATATATTAACCAAAATGAGGATACTTACCGCTGACTCACAGGAAGTAATAAGGGAGATTCCAAAAGGCTTTTGCGCTTCAAACAAAATACATTATACGGGTTCAAGCCGAATGATCGATAGAAGGCTGTTATGTTCGGTAATTATCTGTGTTGCCAGTTACTTGATAGAAATTTGCGTTAGCATCTCAGTTTAATAAAGCTATTATGTGTATCTAATAACTTGTCTAGTTTAAAAAGCCTAACCCTATTTTTAGGGTGGTAACCCATCTCCAAGAAATTGGTCAATAGTCTCCTTTGTCATAACACAAATAATAATAAATAATAAATGGAATCCTCGTAATTTCAACTAAATTTATCGCGCTTTTCGCAAGTAGGCATTTGTAAATTTCCAATTCAAAGCAAGGTATTATTAGAAAGGTAACCACAGCCCAAAATTAATGGTATAGTATTTTAGTATGTTTTTATTTTTAAATAGCAGCTTAGCTACAAGTCCGAAGTATACAGTGATAGGTTAATTAATATATAGCGATTTCGTTTCTTTATTTTATATTACACTTAGTTTATCAATATATATATATATATATATATATATAATAAAGAAGAAGGAATTTATGAATTTATCCAAAAACAATACGTCAACTACAAGTGGTTGACAAAATCGAGATTAACGCGAGAGAAATCGCTGGAAAAGTTAGTATAGGATTACTTTTTAAGTAAAAACGAATAAAATGCCACGTATGCTACGGTTGAAATTTTCTACATGTACTAAAATAGACGTAACTGTTTCACTAATTTCTGATTTAAGTGTAGATATAACAATGACTTTTTTAAGGGTTCTAAAAACACTCAACAATCAAATGCATGCTTAGATCAATCCGTATACATTATGCATACAATATTATGTCGTATCACATTCCCGTGTCTTCGAGTTACGCAAAGTATGAAAAGGTTAGGAATAATCGATTTCATTCGTATTCGATGCATAATTCGGTATGCGATTATATGAGTTTCGCGGAATGCGAATCGATTTATCGGATTATTCGGTTCTCGACTCGATCCTCTTTTACGCACGTTCTGAATTTAAATTTTCACATGCTGGCAATGTTGCCGTGGGAACGGGTAAAACTGGTGATATCCTTCTTTAAAGTTTAATCTAAAGCATTCATTAAGCATCTAATAGTCAAAAGTACGTTAATAATAGCTTTATAACGGGTTTTACCCGATTACAACAAGGAATAAGGAGTTAGGACTTAAACAGTATATTATACGGTTTATGAGTCTATAAACTATACTAATTAATAAAACTGAATTGTACTTATAATATCCATATAACTTTTTTAATATATATTTAGATACGAAATTTTATGAACAAACAGCTGGACGGCCATTATCAGGTCTTTTACTAGCATATCCTAGAATAATGATTAGTGTTTCGTATAAAAACATTAAACCACACGAAATTGTCGGTCCGTTTTACTAACAAGATATTAAATTTGTAAGGTTTCTTTTACGAACAAAAATACACATCATGCCATTTCCCGTAGGGGTAGGCAAGGACTCCGGCTTTCCACTAGCTATGATCCAGACAAACTCCTTTCGCTTCCTCTATGGTTTCTTTTGATAATAAAATATAATCTATTATATAATATAATCTATTATACTTAAAAATTATATAAGTGTAACCGGCTAGTATCGCCAGTGGATTCAATGATAGCCTACCTATAATTTAATAAAATAAAATATTTTTTTTACATTTTCCTCGGCCAATATATGCAAGAAACTATTCGATGAATTCAGACGCAAAAATATCTATAAAACAGTTTTTTAATTGGAATCTTTACTGAGATCGCACAATTTTAATTTTTAGCTTCCATTTTCGAGATTCCTTTTTGAAACTTTTAAGTGATGTAAAAACCTTTTTCAGTCTTTCATTTTCGCTTTTTATATGGAGTGTTGCCGCGTACTGGCATACGAAAGATTTTTATTTTACCGTAACATTTAGCTGCGATATATTTGGACGTCACAATTATATATTCCACGTGGATAAAAAAGTAATAGATTGACAACGCATAATTGATACATGTAAAAAAATCATTATTTCTTAAACTAACGTAGGTATTATGTGACTGCGTTATGTAGGTATAACAATTATACGTTAACTTCTATATATAAACAAAAACAGTCTATTTTTATAAAGGAAATTCTTGCATTTATCAATAACATTGAGTTTAAAAATATTGTAAATCTGAATTTGTCGTAGGAAAAACTTTAGCAAACAGTTTTACTACGACATTGTTTGTTAATTACAAACTACAATAATACAAGGGTAAAAAATCACTTCACTTTTTTCAATGATTTGTAATATATAAAACCAAGAATATTTTTACAATTCTAAAAAAAAACAATTGTTTCTAGCTCCTAGCTGTACTCTTGTCATCGAAGCGAAAACACTTTATATAAACTATTCAGAGTCGACACTCAATGAAACGTGTCACTGACAGATTGACATTGGCCCATTGCAATGGAAAAAGGATTTTTCGGTTGACATTATTTTTGGCCATTGACAGGAATTAATTGGTTAGCGGATACAATAACTTCAGTTCTATATCGAATTGGGGGTGAGGCTAGCCACATGGTACTAAAGATAATACATATCGATTCGTATTAACCTTCGGTTCAATACACGTTGATTTTTGTATACCTGATGATGACAAAGATTAAATAGAAAAGCAAATGCAGTGCAAGTGACAGTCTTGTCAAAATTTTCGTAGTGTCCAACCGTTCCTTAGATAAAGAGGATAGATAAAAACTAATTTAAATTGTCTTTATGATATGGATGAGATTTTATAGGCATTAAGAGAAAAGCTGTTACCTAATTTAAAATTACAAACCGACATCTCAATTTTTATTTCTATAGATATCATCATTGTTTTCAAAGGTGACTTTAATACTATCTTCTCTAAATATGAAAACACACGATTGCCGTCTTTATCGTCATTTTCATTAACTTTTCAATAAGACTTAAACTTAATAAAAGTTTAGTCAAAGAGGAAATATTATATACTTTTAATGAAGCCTCAATTACCTTCTATAGTAAATATCTGTATGAAGCCACGTTTGTATATATAAAAATATAAAAGAATTTAAAATTCTGTAACAATTATTAAATGTTCAACGTGATGTGTAAGCACCTTGAACGTTAGACAATGTGAGTCTTGCGTAAAATTGTGAAAATGCAAGGGAAATTCCGACATTAGTTGCGCCTCAAAAGACTCGTGGAGTCAAAAGCTTCATAGAATGTACCGTCTCACAAAGCGTGAGGTAAACAAACACGGGATTTATAATTGCGCCTCCGGCAAGATGTTTAAAAAGCAAGACGGTTTTCATAGATCCTTAGTCATAGACAATATTGCTCAAAAGAGGTTCCAAAACTGTTTTTGTCTCAGACATCTCATGGTTTTTTTTAACCCCGGTCCCAAAAGAGGAATGTTTGAGTTTAACATATTTGTCTCTGGCACGGAGTTCAAAAAGAATGGACCATTATGTTTTTTAACTTTTTTTTTTGATACCGGACGTGATCGAAGTCATTCTTAGATTTTTATCATCTATTAAATTTTTTTTAGGTAATTTTTCACCTTTTTCGTTTCTAATCATAATATAGAAAATATTCAACGGTATTATTTATTTATTGACATATAATAAAGCTTACCTAATCTTTTATTTATTTTATATTTTCGTAATAATGTCAATATATAATAAGATACATACTTGAAACTTTAATATACACAAATAACTTGTATTATATTAATTATGTAATGCAAAATTAAATAGAGATTGTTTTAAATATAACTCAGAAAATTAAATTGATTTTGCATGAAATTTCTTTGTGAAATATGAGGCTTAGTAGTACAAGAACAGAATTTAAAGTCAGAATTATTCATGATGTGTACAAAGGCTGTCTAAAATAGATGCCTTTATGAATATTTGTTAAAAGTGATTAGTTTGACCTATTTACATTTTAGTTATTTTCTAACGCCCCCCTAAAAGTAGGAATTTAAAAAAAATCGCCGTTGCTTGTCTCTTGTTGCAGCATCACTCCTAAATAAATCGACACATTTTGATAAAGTTTCTATCGTTTGAAAGCTAGATATATGTTTGTGTTAGGGATAAAATAATTCTTTTAATTTTATAATCTGCAATAACTTTTTTTACGGCCTAGATTTTAATAAACGATAATATGTCCAGTTAATATATCTTGTATGGAGAAAAAAAAAATCTCAAGAAGTATACGAAACTTATGTATAATATACTATTCTTTTTTAACATGAAAACATATGTGACACCCGAGTGCCTATACCCGAGGCAGAACACAGATTACAAATTGCCTACTAGTATTAAAACTGAAAAGAGGGCTGATATTTGTCTTGCAATATAAAACAAATAGACATACAAATCTCTCAGCGGACACAGGAAAATATCTTCATTGCTAATTATACATATTATACGCAATATTAAAGAGTCATTATATGACCGATACCAGTATAAATACACGCGGCCTTCACATTTTCTTTGCCCTTAGCGAATACAGCCACTTGCTAAGATCCTAATCCATTCAGTTCACTCATTAGTATCATACCAGCGTAACCCTAATTCCTCAAAAAAATTAACTTCACATTTATGGCGAAGATCTCTAAAATATAAACAGCGAGCTAACTATAATTGCAGCCTGGGGTTAAAAAGAAGCGCTTGAAAGGACACCCGCCCATAAAGCCAAATGAATAGCACAAACGTTTTACATACGTGTATTCAAGAACGATAGAGGTGAAAGTCGCGTAACATCTCCTAGTGGTCTGTGAAAGGGATACTATTCACTCTTATGTAAGTAATAACGGCGTCAGAGGATTAAGCGTTGAATAATTATGTTCTAGAATACTAAATGTGTGTTTAAATAAAAATGGATGTATGAAATGTTATTTTAGATGCAGTGAAAGATGCTTATCCGAATGTCCAAGGTTGTTTCAAAGGCTGGCTGACCAAACGATCGTCTGATGTGACTTTATTATTTAAGATAAAATTTAAATTAAACACACAGACACAAGTATTTAAATGGTTATCACAATAGATCATCTTATTCTTTATAATATTACCTATCTATCAGTGAAACTTCTAAGTCGGACCATCTGTTTCGTAGATTACCGAAATAAAGAGACAAACAAAATTTTTTACATTGTGTTCTTATTAAGTATGTACCGCA
The DNA here is from genome assembly GCA_025727935.1 of Hebomoia glaucippe. Taxonomy (NCBI): domain Eukaryota; kingdom Metazoa; phylum Arthropoda; class Insecta; order Lepidoptera; family Pieridae; genus Hebomoia; species Hebomoia glaucippe. The sequence continues at coordinate 8,298,584 of JAOSYY010000013.1, read as the reverse complement.
TACACCTTCGTAAGCATTTATACAGGGTGTTAGGGGACCGCTCCCGAAAACGAAGACAGATTCATGACACTTTTTAAGATGGTACGGAAAAAATGGATCCTGACTAAAGAAACAACATGTTTAAAACGTTTTATTGGAATTATTTACTCTCCATCATGTTTGTACAGCTAAATAAACAATAGTTTCATAATAAATACATTAATTTACTAAAAAAAAGAACCAGCAATGAAATATGATAACAAAAACAGGTGGATTAATATGATAAAGCGAAATAACGGTATTAAAATGTTTTAAAATATTTTTTAGTCAGGAGCGTTTTTTTCCGTACCATCATCAAAGGTGCCATGAGTACTATCATCTGTCTTCGTTTTCGGGAGCAGTCTCCTAACACCCGTTATAAACCTACTATTAAAGTTATGCCTTACCATCTTAAGATTTAAATTATAAACCAGTATACGGAACTCGCTATATCTGAAGCAGTTAAACGGAGATTTTATTCTTTACAAATTGTGAGACCCCGCTTACACCTTTTTGTTGACGTATTTCTCGTCCTAATTCATATTCGTAATATTTTGAGGAAACTGGTGAATATAAATTGTATGACATTCAAAACGCTAGCCGAAATGCCGTTGGAATAAATGCCTTCTTTTCCCAAAATATTTTTTTAACCCGTTCGCTAAATCGGAGGTATTTAGTGCAAAAGACGATGTTTATTTACCCGTTACTATAATATACTAGCTTCTACCAGCGGCTTTGCTCGCGTTCGTTTTCATTTTTACGCCTTGAGTTACATTATTAGACTTTTAGTAGTGATCCCTAATTCTTTTGAAAATATAATATAGGCTTCCTGGATAAAAGTACTATCTAAGACTGAAAGAAGTTTTGAAATCTAACCTGCGGTTCCGGAGATAAGCGCGTTCAGACAAATAAACTCTTCAGCTTTAAAAGTATAAGTATAAAGCAAAAACTAGGAAATTATTTTTTATATATTTTAAACTGTAATAAATTTATTACTTTTATTTGAAATCACGGAAATTCTTAAGTGTTTGCACAGGTGGGTCACAGATAAAATATTTCAATAAAACCTTATTATTAGGAGCTAGGATCGACGACTGTTGATTAAATTTCCTCGCGTTAATTCAATTCTATCAATGAATATTCAGATAATCCTGAGTTTAATTAAATTCTTTGTAGAATTTATTTAATAATTAACGATATGTAATTGATTTATCGCGACAATTGTAAATATTGTATTCAGAAAATCATGCGTAATGAATTCCAGCAATGAATTATTACGTCCACACAAACTTCTGTATATTGGCATTTATATAAATTTTGAATACAATGTTATAACTGAATTATTGGCACTCTGGAAAATATGGGAATAGAGAGCAAAAATCTTTGAGATTAGAAAAAGTGAAGACTGTAATGTAAGAGAACGTGTAACTTATTAATATATGCTATTTAAGGTAACTATGCTATTAATTTTGACAACAGTAGCAATTTCTATATTTATGTTTTTATCTACTTCCGCCAGCATAATAGTAGGTGCATTAATTAGTTTTGCCTCGTACTATGTTTCTCATCGTAAACGCGTCTATTACTCCCAATTGTTTAATATTGTACACTTGAAATCTCGGATTTACAACATCGTCTTTATCCCACGTAGGTCCCATTTTACACGTTCGAACTGGTTGATAAATATTGCCAGATAGTGTGATAACAGGCACGCAAAGTAATCATAAGACCCCCATACAAATTCAGTGCATCTTTTAATAGGTCTTTTTATAAATGCAGTGCTACTATTTTTAAAAGGTTCCGTTTCCTCCAAACTTACTTCTAATATTATACCTTCAATAAGTGCATCTATGTCTTCTTGAATTTGAAAAATCCCGAATGTGTTGACCGAAAACCCAATCAGTTATGTGTAATAATATATTTACCTTATTAAATATTTTTGTTGATTATAGTTATATTAAAAAATAGGTATATATCAATTCTAAATTCATGTTATATGATTTTTTTTTGCTTTTCAATTAGGTTAAGGCGTTGACTTATTTATACCAACAGAAATAGTGTCACTGTATTTATCTCTACTAATATTATAAAGCTGAAGAGTTTGATTGTTTGTTTGTTTAAACGCGCTAATCTTAAGAACCGCTGGTCTGATATGAAAAATTATTTCAGTTTGGATAACATATTTATTGACGAGGGCTGTAGGCTATATTATATTTTCAAAAATTTAGGGAACCTTACTTAAAGACCAATAATGTAGCCCAAGGTGTAAAAGTCGACCTGAACGCGAGCATAGCCGCTGGCAGAAGCCAGTTATGTTATATTTTGTTAAATCATACAATATTTTACAGAATAAAGAAAATTAATATCAAAACATAATACTAAGTCGTCTGATAGTGTCAATTAATGATTAACAACATTGTATCAAAGTTTAAAAATAATTCACCACAATTTTCCTTCGTATCTGAAAGCCATGGTAAGCTAAAAAACCTTGTAATAATATGTTCTCAGTTCCCCCGACGCTAAATGGCGCGTGTTATAACTTTTATATTATGTCTGTCTATGAACTCGTACGCCCTAACGAATGCCCCGATTTTTATGTAATTTTTTTCAAAGCTGATGTGTTCGAAATTATCCTTTGTTATAATTAAAAAGATCTATTCAGGCATTTGACGTTTCTTCATCGGGAGTTATGATTTTTTTTATATATAGGTACATGTAACTTGATTACCCTAACATGCAGCGCTTAACTAGTCGAATAGTAATAAGGTAAATTTAAATAATCATACTTGATATACAGCGCAAAGAAAACTATTTACTTAGGTTTTTCAGAATATCTATACTTAATATTATAAAACTGAAGAGCTTGTTTGTTTGAATGCGCTAATCTCAGAAAGTGCAGGTCCGAATTAAAAATTCTATCAGTTTTGGATAGTACATTTATCGAGGAAATCTGTAGGCTGTATTATATTTTCAAAAAAAACTAGGGATCCTTATTAAAAATCCAATAATGTAACCCCAGTTGTAAAAATCGTAATGAGCGCGAACGAAGCTGGCAGAAGTACCTATAAAAATACACGTGGATCAAATTGTTATTGTGTTGAAGGTATTTATTTACTATATTTTTAGAATTATTATATAGTTTTAAAATCGTAAGTTTGAATATTCAATCGTTAACGAAAAGGAATTATGGAATTACTATTGAAAGAACAAGTACGTAACACTAATCTTCATGAATAGAAAATTTATCAGTAAATTTAGTTTGCAGTTATTTTTTTAAAACCTTATAAATGCTCTTAAGAATTACCTCGACGCTTACAAATAGTATCAAACCGCACGCCATTATTTCAGAGGAGAACCATGATCGCCCCATTCTTCACTTTCCTCTTTTTGTTAGGGGTCCCTTAGAATCGGTAATATTTCATTCCAAGCCCCTCTCCCTAAGGTGAACTTAACTTTCAATACGTCGGTCAAAATGAAATCTTTACAACAATCTAGGAAAAATATTAGAAAATTATTGAAGATTCTTATTTGGTTGCCCAATAAAATAACGCATGCTACGATAAAATAAATTTATAAATAGTATATTAAATTCTGTATAAAAAAATTAAACATGTTTAAATTTACATATTATTGTCTTCTTTAATCATGTCACTTCCTTTCTCAGCCATCATAATAGTAGGTACATTAGTATTGCCTCGTACTATGTTTCTCATTGTCGACGCATCGACTACTCTCAATTTCTTAATTCCATAAACTCTAAATCTTGGATCTACAACAGCATCTTCATCCCACGAAGGTCCCATTTTACACGTTCCAACTGGATGAAAAATAGTTGCCGTGTGGTGTGTTAGAAGGCAGGCAAAATAGTCATAGGATGCCCACTCATGCTCAGTGCATCCAATATCAGGATTTTTATTAAATACAATACCACTATTTTTAAAAGTTTCTGTTTCTTGTAAACTTAAAGCAAAATACATGCCTTTAATCAATGCATCCATATCCTCTTTAACTGTGAAAAATCCAGAATATATCAACGGGGGGCTAAATACTGGATTGGTAGTGTTTAATACAATTCGGCCTCTGCTTTTTGGCGTCAACAATAGAGCATATACCCCCAAACCATTATAGTAGGAAAAGGGAAACACATTGGACGCCATGTAAGATGTCGGATCTCTGTTAAAATCACCAGTGTTTCTACCGACGAAATGAAATTGTACGTTCGGTGGATCCTCCTTTGAACCATTAGTGTTTATAAATGCGATGCTGTTCAAAGTACTTGTTGTTGAGAGTGGTCCATCTTTTCTATCAGGCTCATTATAATAATTTTCAATGTCCTGACGTAATTGATCTTCATTTACTAGAGTGTAACTATTATTGGATATTGATATTGTAAATGCATATGTAGATACATGATCCTGGAGGTTATAACCAACTTTCAAATTGGCAATTACTGGGATGTTAAGGCTTTCTAACTCACCTTGTGGCCCCACCCCAGATAATTTAAGTAGTTTTGTGGAACCAATTGTCCCTGTGCTGACGATTACTTCTTTTTTTGCATATACTTTGTAAAATGTAGCATTCTTATAATACTGTACACCTTGAGCTATTTTGGTTTCTGGATCTATAAGTACTTTAGTAGCGAATGCATTTGTTATAATATGTAAATTAGGTCTTTCTTGTCGTACTGGTCTGATAAATGCAGCATTAGAGGATTGTCTTTTTCCGTCTTTAGACGTGGAAAGATTTATATTTACGCCCACTTTTGTTTCTAAGCCCAAGTCGACATGAGGTAAACCGTTTTCTTGCAGTGCTTGAACTATGATTTTTGTCATTTCATCGACATATGGGTATCGTTCTACGTTCAGTGGTCCGCCAATGTCATCACTGTTTAAATTTTCAGAATCTTTTAGATTTATCGATTTTTTGAAATAGGGCAAGACCTACAGGCAATAAAAACAATAATTAATTTGAACTTAGTACATAATTGTTAATAATATATAGCCATCTTATCATATATTGCTTTTCTTTCAAAATATAATCTATAATACCTCATCAAAGCTCCAGCCGTCGTTACCTTCAGCTGCCCAGCCGTCATAGTCATACCTGCTTCCTCTCATATAAACCATACCATTTATTGAACTAGACCCCCCCATGGACTTACCACTATGCAAAAAAGTTCAATATATTAATAAAGCAACTACATAATAATTTTCTATACATTAATAGGAGTTTCATAGCAGTTCTACCGACGTCAATTTTTATATACTTTACTTTTTAGTATATAACGATGATAATTGTAATTAAATAAGAGTAGCCTAAGCTACCCCTTAAAACATGAACTACCCAGTGTACGTTCCATTAAAATCTATGCAGCCATATTGGAGATTGTGCAGAGTAAAGAGACAATGATGTTATTATTAGTGTTTCAGTTATAAGTACCGTATATAATTTGTAATCAGTTATGTTAAAAACTAATTTTGTTATTACATATAACTTACTATATTACAGTTTAATTTAATTATTAGTAAAGATATAATTTTATATTAGATTTAAATTTATATATAAACTATTGTTTTGCGATAATTATAAATTGAAGTTAATATTCCTTTTTTAAAAATTGACACGAAATAGAAATATATTAAAAAAATGTATCTTATGATTAGTTCTGAATATATTTATCATTTTTATTACACACTACCTTGGCCAAACGCAGCTTTGTCCCACTTGTGCAAGACAGGTCAGGTTATCTGGTTGCGTTTTATATGCCCAATCGATACTTGAGGTTATCATAGTTGGTGTCGCACTTGGAATACTTGTAACATTTGGTTCTTCTGGCCCGGCTTCGAGAAGTAGAATCTGTCAAATAACAATACTTTCTTTTCTTGTGAGAGACAAGGACAGATTGTTTAAAACAAACTTCATAATAATTAATTCCTACATCACACAACATTTATTATGCAGTGATATGAAGGTAAACTATTTGAAAATTGCAACTAAAGTCAAGAACGTCTATTACTAAACATCAGGAACATTCTGCCATGACGCAAATCGAATTTATACCCAAATTAACAATATTTTAATTATTTAAAAAGTTTACTGTAATTGTAAGTAACGTGGGCCGTAACTTGAATATGACAAGTTAATATTTATATCACTAAAAAAAGACAGTAAATCCAGTTAGATTTAATAGTGCTTAAGGAGACTTGGTAAATTTAAATTTAAATTATTTTAGTTTCTTACCTGCCAGTCTTTTATTTCAGACAATCTACTGGCAAGCACACATCCAGCTGATCCACCTCCCACGATTATAATATCATAAATACATTTTTCGCTTTCGTCTTTTTTTATATTTTCCCCATTTACTTCTTGCCAAGAATCCGAGTTATCTTCTGAGCAATCATTAGAACTTTGCATATCGGAGTTCAGCTCGCCATTTGACTGATTTTCGTCAACTGATTTTCCAAACAGTTGTGTTAATAATGCAAGGTAAATGAAACCCAATGACGAACATTGAGTCAAATTCCCTAATGCATTTTCACAAACTGGTGCTATGTCCGGCGGAGCCCATGTCATCTTCCCTAGAAGTTTAAAAATCTTTAAGTATCTTAAAAAATATTATCTTGTAATAAATACAGAAATTTTTAGAGCTCCGTGTATTTATACGGGAAACAATCGTACATAATTATTTTTGAAAAAATAAAACAATAAGATTTACAGTAAATTTACAATTTAATCAGGTGTTAAATGTAACATTTCCTGAAAGGTTCCGTCATATTATTGTATATATTTATCGCTTTCATATTTTAATCGTTAGATTAGGTATGCAGAAAAAGTAAATAAAATTGATTGCAAAAAAAAATCAAAGTATCTGTTACTAAAACCTTATTCAATTGTAGTTTTATCAATGCAACTTCATAAAAAAATAATGCAATCTATACTAATATCATAGAGCTGAAGAGTTTGTTTATTTGTTTGAATGCACTTACCTCAGGAACTACTGGTCTGATTTGAAAAATTCTTTCATTGTTAGATATTATTTTTTCAGTGCATTAACATTGTCAGTATTATGGTAGTACTGCTTTATTTCGCGTTCCCTGATGTACAGTTACGTCTTTGAAATTTATCGAGAAAGGCTAAAAGAATCAGGGCTCCTTACTTAAAGTCCAATAATGGAACCCAAATGATTAAAATTTGGAATGAATGCGAGGCAAGCCGCTGGCAAAAGCTAGTACTTAATAAGTTAGACCTATATTTTTAGACAGCCTGAAGGAATACTACGAAGCACGTGTCCCAAAATGTGCTTTAAGTTTGAACGCAGTGTTAAAACTATTCACACCACTATCCCTTATATAATTTAAATATTTTTTTTATTACGCTTTAATAGTCATAGATTAAAAATTCAATGACATTTTGAAATATGAACTTTAGTCTTGTGGCCTTCCTGGAATGGACTTATCAAATTTTTGACTTTTTATTTTCGTAACTAAAATTAGATTTTTATTTCAGTTTAACTTAAAATTCTATAACATTAATTGTTTTCTTAAGTTTAACGAAATACAGGCTCTTGGAATAGCCGATGTGTTTATTTTTCAATGCATTGACATCATCAGTATTATGGTAGTACTGCTTTATTTCGCTTTCCCTATAGTAAAGTACTTAATTGTCGCTGAAAACAATAACTAGGTACAAAAACTTCTAGAATTATTTATAAATGTTTATTCTTAATGGACTCTATTTATTACTGACATACAAAACAATGTACAAAACAATGTACAAAACAATGTACAAAACAATGTAATGTAAATGAAGCATTATTGTTTTAAATAAAATTAAAGACACAATTTTACTTTTAATATAGATAATGATAATATCTGAATTTATTAAATATCAATATTATGATCTTCTTTTATCATGTCACTTCCTTTTTCGGCCATCATTATAGTAGGTGCATTAGTATTACCTCGTACTATTCTTCGCATTGTCGACGCATCAATAACTCTCAAATTCTTGATTCCATACACTCTGAATCTTGGATCTACAACAGCATCTTCATCCCACGACGGTCCCATTCTACACGTTCCAACTGGATGATAAATAGTTGAAGTGTAATGTTTTAGAAGGCAGGCAAAGTAATCATAAGATCCCCATTTGTATTCGGTACACTTGGGTACAGGCTCACGGATAAATTCCGCACCGTTACTTTTAAAAACTTCAGTTTCTTCTAACTTTACAGCAATATTCATTGCTTCAATCATTGTATCTAAATCTTCTTGAACTTTGAAAAATCCTGAATATATTAACGGAGGGCTGAATATGGGATCAGTTTTGTTTAATAGAACGACGCCTGTGCTTAGTGGTGTTAATAACAACGGCTTTACTGCACAACCGTTATAATGTGCTAATGGGAATATATTAGATGCAATGTAAGTTGGCGGATCAGTGTAGAAGTCAACCACACGTATAGGGTCAAAATGGTATTGTATGTTTGGCGCTGCTACTTTGGATCCATTTGTGTTTAAAAACGCAACACTGTTTAAAATACTTGTTGTTGATAAAGGGCCATGTTTGTCTTCAGGTTGGTCATAATAGTCTTGTACTTCGTTAAGTAATTGATCTCCATTGACCAGTGTTGATGTTCTATTTGAAAATGATAATAAAAAAGCATCTGTAGTGACATGATTTTGAAGATTATATCCAACTTTTAAGTCCATAATTACTGGAATATTAAGATTTTCTAACTCATCTTGGGGGCCTATGCCAGATACTTTAAGTAATTTTGATGAACCAATGCCTCCTGTGCTGACAATAACTTCCTTTTTTGCAAAGACTTCCTCATAGGCTCCGTTCTTATAATATTCTACTCCTTGGGCTATTTTCGTCACGGGGTCTATAAGCACTTTAGTTGCAAATGCATTTGTTATAATATGTAAATTAGGTCTTTTATCTTTTATTGGTTCGACATAAGCGACGTTAGCAGATTGCCTTTTGCCATTTTTAGAAGTGGAAAGATTTATATTTACACCAATTTTAGTCTCTAGGCCTAAATTGACATAAGGAAAACCCTGCTCTTGGTAAGCTTGGACAATCATTTTTGTGGTCGCATCGACGTAAGGAAATCTTTCTACGTTTAATGGCCCACTGGAGTCAAATAATGCGTCAGAGTCTCGAACAGTCACTGATTTTTCAAAATACGGCAATACCTGTATTATTTATATGTGGTTTTATTGATTTGAAAATAATTTTAAGGTCAATTAGATTTTTAATAAATTTGTAACCATTCTAAAAAGTACCTCTTCATAACTCCAGCCAACATTGCCTTCAGCTGCCCATCCGTCATAATCAGACCTACTTCCTCTCATATATACCATGTAGTTAATTGTGCTAGATCCTCCAATAGCTTTGCCACTGTTAAAATATATTAAATAAGTTTTATACAAAGTGGTTATGTTAACTCAGTTTTGTTAAATTATTATCTTGAAATAATTATTGTAGTTTAACATGTACTGTTTTTAAAACTGTATATTATTTACATTATCGAGCTATGCAATATATAAATAAATTAAACTATAAACTAAGGTCAACAAATATGTTGTTGATGTTTAATTAGTAAATTAATTATATCACCTTGACCAAACACAACTTTGTCCAACTTTTGACAGACAAGTCATATTTTCCGGCTGCGTCTTATATCCCCAATCGATGCTAGATTTTGCTAAAGATGGAGCAGCACCGGGAATACTTGTGACATTAGGTTCTTCTTCGCCAGCTTCAAGGAGTAAAATCTAGAAAATATAAGTTTTAAGGGCTCTGTGGCTTGGCGGTCAGGTAAAGCAACTGCGACGCCACAGCACCGAGATCCAGACCCGCCCAAAACTAAGCTCACAATTCCAAATTTGTAAGTTGAGTTCTTCCTCGGGTATGGGTTGCCTGTGGCCGGACGAATGTCAAAAACACAAGTATGGAATGTGATAGGATGAAGCAATTAATTGTAAGTGCTGTCGGAGTCACGTAACACCGTTCATAAATGCCTTGTGCGTATTTCGACTTCAGTCTATGAAATGAAATATATATTTTCTACTATTAAATTTAACAACTGGTTTCCCATAATGCTTGCATAGTACGAGTATCTCCACCCCTAATTAAACGTAAAAATCCCTTTTTACCAATCTCAGGCCAAATATTTCCAAGAAGGGTTGACTTCTCACAAGTTGCGCTGATCCCGGCCAGAAGGAGAAAGAAGAAGACGTTATGACTAACATGATGGAGTTAACGCTAATAATAACGAAAAATATATTTTTTATCAGGATCGAATTTTATTCCGTCACTTCATAAAGGTGTTATAACTACTATCACCTGTTTTCGTTTTCGGGAGCAGTCCCCAAACTCAGTAATCAACAATCGTATAATAGAAAACAGATGCAAAAGATCTAGTTCTAAAATTCAAATGTCGGTTTTATTTACAGTCGTTTTTCACTCACCTGCCAGTCTTGTACTTCAGACAATCTATTCGCTAGCACACAACCAGCTGAACCAGCTCCGACAATTATAAAGTCGTAAAACCTCCTTTCTCCAGATTTTGATTTTCTTTTGGATTCAGAATGTAATTGTTGTTTTTGGAAATTATTAAAATTTAATGTAGTTTGCGAAACGTCTGCGTCTTCGTCCTCATTTGGTTTCTCGTCTATAGGATTCCCAAAAAGATGAGCTAGTAATGCCAGATACGTAAAGCCAATGGAAGTGCATTGCGACACATTACCCAATGCAATCGCACAAACGGGTTCTATGTCCGGCGGAGTCCACCTCATTTCTCTTTTTTTTTCAACCTACTAGCTTCGTTTTTTGCTGATAGGCTTCGATGACTGAATAAAATGTAAAACATATGTATAGACACATTAATATAGAAATGTACAGGTTTTTCACAAATAATTCATGTTTATTTTATTGTAATATTAATTTTCATTCTATTCATATTTTCGCTTTGTCTATTGTATTTGTAATCTAACGCAAATATTTTTAGTGTACTTTACAAACACCTGGTATAGGTTGGAGGGCCTTTTGCCCTAATGTACCGTAACTCCTGTGTTCGGTTAGTTAGTAATTATAACTGAAAGGAATTAATAGTATTAAAAAATATAATATTTAATGCACTGCTCCATCTTGTAGAACTATACTATGGTTGAACGTAGCTTATGTAACTAATGCTATATGCTAGACTTATTGCAAAGTAAGTATGGCTACACAACATAAGAACAATTACAATTCATTGAATATTCAATCTTCTTTAATGCATCTGAGATGGTCGCGGATACGCGTGTAAATGGTTTTTCATGCGACAATTCGTAGGTCATCACCTACATCTAGAGGGACATCTTCCTCGAGCGACGGGCGTGGGGTAGCACCAATACTGTCCTAGCGATGATAGTGGATAGGACAGACAACCCCCAACAACATGTGCACAGAAGTTGTAACAGTAAAGTTGGTTACATTGGATGGACGCGTTGCGGCAGCGACAAAAATAATTTTATTTTTTTTAATTTCTACAAAATAAATAAAATTCATACATTAAATATTGAATATTTCATTTCGTAGTTTGGAAAATTTTCATAAAAATTTAATCCTTACTAATGGAATAGATGCGAAAGCTTACGAGTGTTTAGATGTTTGTAATTCAATGGATTTTAATTAAACTTTATAGAAATATAGCTCATACATCAGATTAATACATAGGCTAAAATTTATACAGATATTATAAAGCCCTAAGGTTAACAACGCGTCTTGTAGATCTAAAGATCTTGGAGGTGTCCATGGGCGACAGAATTCGCGTAGTATCCTCATTTGTCATATTTATATATAATTTTTCCTAGCGCATAAAAAAACAAAATATCGTGACTCAAGTCAAAGAGTGTGGTTGTATTAAGTATTACTTACGACATCTACCATACTTTACACGCTATAATGTTGTATACATTAAAAATTCAGTAAAGGTTACAATACAAATTTTTGTTAAAAATATTTACTGGCCCCTTCTTATGATGTAATTTTTACGGAAATTTTAGGCAGACATCTTTAATTACCATAACGTTATTGCACTATTGTTTAAATATATTATTAACATATTACTATTTATCACGTTATTTATATATGGTAAATACTGTCGAAAATTGTAGGTAACTTTTCCAATTATCTCCCTACTTTTATGGGTTGAACAGAATTTGAATATTCCACCAAATGTAATAATATATCCGTGATAGTAATGACAATTACCGAGGCTCACTTGGTGATACCTGATACTAATTATACAAAGTGTTCGACAAAGCTATTTCTTTTCATTACAAATATTCATATAAATTATTGATTTATGTCAATACACCTCACGATTCCTATGACTTTGATTGAATAGAATGTAGATATTTTGTTAACGCACTTTTTTTTTTTAAATTTACCAAAAATTTACAACACCCTTTTGACCAAGTGGTTGGTCAAAAGAAATTAAATTAAATTTGGTACATAGATAGCTTAGAGCCTGAGAAAAGTCGTAAGCAACTTTTTAATTCGAAAAAAAGGTTGTACGTTGATGAATTCAATGAATGATCATGAAGTCATTTTTAGTATTTAGTTGATTCCATAAACAAATATGACATTCGAAGTTTGAAAAACGGTCAAGGGTGTGAAATTACAATAGGAATCAGGGGATGAGTGTTACCCAAAAATAATATGATATACAACTCCATAATCCTCGACCTTTAATCCAACCGTCAACGGTTAACGTATAAGTAAATTGTCCATGAAGGTTTTATTGTGTTCATGAATTTGACATATTACTGCGAAACTATCTAAACGCCAGTTCTCAACGTGAAGAATCAAGAAAACATTTCAAACAATAGTTTTGAACGTTAAATAAAATACGAACAAAGCCTTTGCTACAATACATCACAGTGCATAATATTCCAGCGGAACGCAATTTCACGATAGCATTCAAACAGCGATATTGCTATGTAATTGTCAGGGCAAAGATTATTTTATATATTATTTATTTCATTAACATATAATACATTGATCTAAATAATTATTAAGATATACGAGTATTTTGGTGGGAAACGAGACTTCGTATTAAGGGTTAGAATTTACCGTTTCTCCTTGTGAATTCTAATTATAGTCGATAGGTCAACAATGATTGAAGTGTGACCCTAAGCAGTTTTAGATAAATATCATCTGGTTTTTATTCTTTGACGCTTACAACCATTCCGTTCATTTCTTTAACGTCAGCTATGTGCGATTGGATTTTGAAGAATAGTTTTAAGGAATTTTTCTATTTCACACGTTGTGTTAGTGATTTAAACACTTGTACATGTCAGGTCATATTTCTAGTGGGAGAACAGTTGAATAGTCGAATATTTGATTTGAAATTTGAAGCTATTTGAAATAATCAAAGACTAGAAAATCAAGTCAATCTCACGACGATTCAAGATATTTTTATAACTGTAAAGTCTCGTTCTGTATACAGGTTTTTACGTCTGTTACATGATCTATACTCAGCCTCCTTTCATGCCAAAGTATTTTTAATGATTATTTTTACCCCGAATTAATCGTTTTCACGCTTCAGAATTCTTTTTATGCTATGGGAAGGCAAACGAACATACAGTTCACTTATATTAAGAGATTTCTCTAGTCCATGTACACCTCCAAGATCAGTAGATCTAGAAGACGCGTTACAATCCTTAAGGTCGTATTTTTATTTGATTTTGTATTATAACTAGTCTATAAGAATATTGTAAATGCACTTTTTTATTAATTTCGACATAAGTTGACACCGTTCATTAGGGGAACTTAGGTTCTTATACTATATTCCAAAAATAGAACCGTACCCGCGAAGACAGCTAGTATAAAAATAAAGTAAACGAGTTACTTCTGATAAATCGCACTTCCTAGAGCAGACAGGGCAACCCAATTATTGAGATGGATCGTAGTACCACTCAGCGTTCACCGTAATACCTTGTGAATTTTAGATCATTACTGTCTGCCAGCGAATGTGGACTTGTGTGTGTGTTGCTTTATTTAATAGCACTAAAATTGATAATATTCTCATAGAATTTCCGTTTCAATTATAAGTTCCTTTCATGTGCCCCCGTTCATATATGGGCGATTCCATCCATGAATTCTTGATACTGGGAATAAAAATAAATAAGACTGGCAGTAGAGCGTCATTAAAGAATAACTATGTAATATTATACCACTCACAGCCCGTCCATCTTCCAAAAACACACGTTGTTTTGCTAGACTGGTTTCGAAAATCGGATCGATCGCGACGGTGTGACAATTCATAATGTTAATCCTCTGCGCGCTGATACCAGTTGGTGGTGTGCAGAAAAACCAATTATGGTTTATAGTACACTTTAGTTCTTAAGCATCTTTTTAATGTTTTAATAAGTAAATAAATAAATCTATGAATGAAGATTTCAGATTTAAATTTAAATATTATATACCTACTACCCAACTAATAACTATAAGTTTCTTAGCTTCTCTTTCTATAACCTTTTTTCGGCCAAATTTTTTTTTTCTTATAGAAATATTTGACTCTAAATATGTTAGGCCTTGTTCGGTATTGTATAACGGAAGATGGGTATAAATGTATTTCCACGAAGTATAGTTAATATTACATAAGGCAGTGTTGGGTTTCCCGCACTTGATTATTTGTATTGATGTCGATAAACTCAGACGTTCCCAAGTATTGATTATGACATGTCTCGAATTCATAATGTAGGTGGTTACGATAACTTTTTCTATAGTCATCTTTTCCTAGTCGCGATAGTAGATTAGTGGTTGAATATCAGTGAGAAACAAAAGTATTTCGAATTTCGAAAATTAACGCTGTGAGTTCTGTTTTTGAAATACACATTTTGATTTGATGCATTGATATTACATTATCCTGGCTTCAGCTTGTACTCTCTTAATAGTTCAATTATTTATTTAAACAACTTATGGTACATTTTATATCAAATAATTTTATAAGTGAAAACTGCTTATTTAGCACAATATTACTCAATGACATGGTTAGTAGTACAGGGTGTTTGGGGACTGCTCTCGAATACGAAGATAGGTGATAGTATTAATGACACCTTTGATGAAGGGACCGAAAAAAATCGACCCCGACTAAAAAAAGGGCATATTTTTAACACTTTTTATAAGCATTATTTTCACTCCATCTTGTAAGTACGGCTAAATAAAACGATAGAGTAATAAAAAATACATTACTTTACTTAAAAAAATTGAATCAGCAATGAAGCATGGTAACAAAAACAGCTAGACTAAAACGATGGAGCGAAATAACGCTAATAAAACATTTTAAGAATATGATTTTTTTTTAGTCAGGATCGAAGTTATTCCGTCGCGTCTTCAAAGGTGTCATTAGTACTATCACCTGTCTTCGTTTTCGGGAGCAGTCCCCAAACACTTTGTTTATATGGAGATTTAAATATTAAAATAATCGCTAGAATGTAACAAAGCAATTAATAATATTAGAAATAGGAAGAGTTAACAAATATAAAATATATTTTTTTCAACTATTCTGGGATTAAAACAAATTCTTAATTGCTATTTACCTACCTAAACGTCCGAATTTAAACAACAGTTGTCACCACCAACTTCAAATTGAGAGACTAAAAATGATATAGTTTTTCTGACAGTTTTTAAACAATAATTTTTATAGATTTTCCTACATGACTTTGTGAGCCTTGTACATTTTACTCTCTAGACTTCTAACTTGGTTCTGAGTGTATTATCCGCTGTATTTACAATATCTTCATTATACGTAAAATAATTTTGCCCATAACTGGATGGATGGAGATAAGACCTAACAATACTTAATATGTAAATTTTAAAATTGCATATTTATAAAATTCACTGAACATATATCTTTCGATAATTCACACTTTCATTAGTCTATAAAACTTAAATAATTTCGGGCTTAAAAATTTATTACAAACGCAAACGAGTATGCGAATTTGTTAAAGGTAAGCGATTATTAAATAGAAAATTATTCATTCAATTCATCAGCCATATATTTGTGAAATTCTCAAAGTTTCGATGATAAGCCGGAATAACGTGACAATCCCTTATACAGACTTTATTATACGTTCCTGGATGGAAAATGTGAAATACTGAGCCCGTGTCGACTTCAGTCTATGAATTTCCGAACACTCGAAATAAAAAAGTCCGACAGCAGAACGTCAATTAATAACAAATGATGTAATATGTCTAAGGCCTTAAGGTTGGCAACGCGTCTTCGAGATCTACTGATCCTGCAGATATCCATTGGCGACAGTAATCTAATAAGTATTCCTATCTTATAAAAAAACAGACAGAAAGATGTTTTTTTTTGTTTTAGTTCAAAAAAGCTGTTACTGCATTTCTACTTCTTTGTTACGTTGACATCGAAGATTTGGTTACATTCTTGTTAGTTTTAAGGGAAGTTATTAAAATTGTGACAAGAATGTAAGAAATATTGTCATATATTTTGTAGCTACGACACTTTTTTTTATTGAAATTAGAACAATTACGTTGCAATTAAAAAAAATATTATATAGAGAATGCAATTTATACAAGGTGTTTGAAGACTACTCGCGGAGACGAAAACGGGTGATAGTAGTTATGACACCTTTGATGATGGGACGGAAAAAAAATCGATCTGTACTAAATCTGTACTAAAAAAATCGATATGTGACTGTAAAAAAGTCTCATTTTTAAAACGTTTTTTTAGAGTTATTTGCGCTTCATCATGTTTTTGATTTGCGTTTCATTGCTGGTTTTTTTTTCAGTAATTTTTATGAAATTATCCTTTCATTTAGCTGTACAAACACGTTATTAAATAACTCTAAAAAAATGTTTTAAAAATGTGACTTTTTTACAGTCAGGATCGGATTTTTTTCCGTCCCATCATCAAAGGTGTCATAACTACTATCACCCGTTTTCGTCTTCGGGAGTAGTCTTCAAACATCCTGTATAAGAAGGATTTAACTTTAGAAAGTAACTTTCACTTGCCGTATGCTCGTTTGCCCCCTATAAAATAAAGTTTTACATATTCATTGGTCTAGCGATAAACAGCAAAAGAAAAAAAAATATAAGAACAAATACCGCATTATAGTTCCATAAGAGGATTAATCGCAGTTCCCGTTAAACGAATCCAGGTGTAGCACCTAAACAGTTATAAAATTTTATGTTGTGTTATGTTATGAATACTTTTATACGCACTTAAAAAAAGTGAGCATGCTTGCTTCTCGATGTCTGACAAAAAATAAGTTAGAAATGAAATTCCATTCATAGATTTCACCCGGTGGTTTTAAATAATCTAATCTAGTGAATGATTTGTGAGGTAGCGCCGGAATATTTTATTCCCGATGGATTCAGTGCAACCAGAATGCAATTCAATACTCTGTATCGGACGGGAAGCTGACTAGAATCCGAAATAGGCACTACGTCATAAGCGTACGACTTATACCAATTCAGGTAACCCTTCTGATGACAATTATTTATGGCAATGATTTGTCAAGATATCTTTAAATGAAAGCCATTATTGCCTGTTTTGATCATTAATATATTGGTCAAAACAGGTACGAGAAAGTGTTTCATGCGCCTATTTTTAAATAAAACGTACACATTTATTAATCAGTATTATATACTAGCCGTACATCGCGGTTTTACGTGTCACAATATCTTTCTAGCCTTTGCGTTATTCTATTGTAAGAGCTTTATTTCAGTAACGTTTCATTTAAATCCATTCGGAAGATTTCGTGTGAAAATGTAACATATTCACAAACTTCCGTGTTTATAATATCCGATAATAAGGATATTGCATTGAAAAGTTATATTTGAGGTTGTGTTTGTCAGAGGACGCCATTTTATTTTTCTAGATATATTGATGGAGTTGGTGTAAAGATAAATCTAAGTTTGAAGGGTTAAAACGCTTTTCCCACGGCCGCCATCTTGGAAAAAGGGGTAATGGTTTTTAGCGTTTATCTAAAAAGTATTGACCTCACAATAAAAATATTAGAATATTTTTAAAATGAGCTTGTGTGTCTGTCTGTGGCATATGGATAAGCGATCTAGAAAATTATTTGTTATATTTTATAAAATACGTGTTTGATGTATTCTCATTACAATGTTTTTTAATAATATGAATTATCAACCGATGTCGGTGAAACGAGGAAGGTAATTTCAAATGTCTCTATTTTTTTTTAACGAAGATTAATAATGTATATTAATATATATTTTAAACTTTGTACCACACCTAATATATTTGAAAAGGTACCTCTGCAAACATATTTCATGTGATATTTTACGCCCTAATAGAGAGCTATTATTCGACTCTGTATGGAATTCACAACTCAAAAGTATTTTGGACTGTGTTTGATAGATTTTTCCTATAAAAGTGTTTTGAAATATAAAACGTGAGCGAATGTTATTTAATCAATATTACAAATATAAGTATACACTTATAGTGAATTTTAATACCTGATTCATAATTTGTATATTTTTTTAAATCTCTGAATTATATCATATTATATTCATGCATAATGACTTGTTTTCAGAAAATGTTGTGCAAACGCTTCTATTAAGATTATCCTTAGTAAATTTTGTATACTTGGGACCTACAAAATCCTTAAAGAAGAAAGCGTAAAACATGTTAAAAAGTTTTATCTATAAACTTACGATAAAGTAATAATATATATGTCACTGATAGACGCAAAATCTACACGTCAGTGTCTAGATTAAATCTATATAAAGGTATTATATAATCTCGAATTCTTACTTAAAATATTTCTTACGCTTCACGTGAACAGACAAACAAACTTTTGCTATAGATACCTAAATCAAGTGGTACATAATTGTAACTGTAACGCCATCATTATATTTAAAATAACATCAAATTTCCATACTCAGTAAAAAAAACAATATTTGCCTAAATTGTTTACGTCAATCACAAGCTCGACGGGCTTAATATCTTTAGGACGCTAATAGGCAGTGAACACATTTTACGTTGACACCCGAATTAAATTAAGTACGTACGACATAGGGTGACAAATATTTCAGTCTTTAAGAGATCATCTGGGCGTCATCACCATTTCATCCTTATAAATATAAAAGTTGAATTATTCTATATGTTTAGTCTTTAAGAAACTTATAATGATGAGTATAAATAAATACGTATATAAATTTCCTCTTTTTACAGCTAAGTGTTATCAGTTTAGGTAAATAACTTGCTAAAAATATTTAAAAAGAAATTATGTTAAAAAACTCTTCACGATATAATTTTGGCGAAAAGAATTGATCGTGTTATCGAGGAATTTATAATTAATTCTTTAAATATTTCATTAAGTTGTCAGAGTATATATACGGTTTGGTGTAAAAGCAAAAGTATCAAAACGGCTAAAACTTGTGTTACATAATACGTTTTCCAATTTTCTGAAAAAACCTGAATCTATGGTAACCCTACTATATGTTTTTACTTCGTATCCTGATTGAAAAGAGCCTAATTGGAAACACCGCACCTTACGCAATCAAATTGGTGTAACCATAAAGTGAACAAAACATCGTCAGCCGATTGGATTCCATTAATTAAATAACGTTTGATTTAAAATGTACTATTTTTAGGAACTATTAAATTGGTTAACGTCAGTCTCTATAACTTCCGTCATTTATTTCATAATGTCAGACTTCTACTTTAAGGCTTACTTACCTACTTTCCATTGGCTTCGTTTCTAACTAAAAATGTCATAAACATAGCAAAAATCTCTGCAACTAATTCAATGTTTAGGGCGAACGCGATAGTGATTGCTATATAACTGTGGTTAGTTAAAGGTATCCTGGGACATGCTGTGTATCCTAGGACATCCTAGGACATGCTGTCTTGACCAAGGCTGCCGCGTAAAAGGATGGTTCCTAAATAACGGTATAAGCACTCACCCAAGTTATTAGAAGGGTGAAACAAGCGTACACTCTGGCCAGGGCGATGTTGGTTCGTGCGCACTAAATGACTTCGATTCTATGTATGGCTTCTGTTTATTTGTCTTCAGAGACGTTTAATACGTTCAGCGATACCGTCAATTGTATTTAGTATGGTTCAAAATGTACTTCTTAATATTATAAATGTGCAGGTAGGTAGTGTCGCTTTCAATTGTACATGTCTTTAAAGGTGACACTGCCAGCGTTGTTCTCTACAAGCGCCAATTGTACAAAGGAAATTTGGTTTATAAATACAATAATCTTTTACGTTAGCTTTTTCACCATGAATTTTTTATTTTTCCCATTCTTCTGTAAACTAAATCATAGACGATTTGGACGTGTAATAAAAACGATAGATATACACCCGGCAAGATATCCTCCCTTTTTAAAATGGATTTAAAATGAAATAAAAAATATTTTAGAATCATTGTTTACGATGTTCCTCGGCCATTGCATGTTATTCGTGAATATGTTTTTAAATCTATTTCCAATAGTTTTTCTCCATCTCATTAATAGGTTTCATTTAAAAAGAGTCTTTCAAACTCTTAAACAGAGATCTCTAAATAGATGTTAGATCCACAAAACGTCGTAACTGCAATTCCGTGTCATAGCAAATTCGCCTATAAATTAATAGCTTTAAGTTTGTTAATAGCCTGGATTAGTATAATATAGAATTTTTCTACTGTAAAGTTCTGTGTAATGAAGGGAAGACCTCATGTAGCGCAGCAAATTGCAATGGTAGAGCATTAAAATATACGTCTTTTAACAAATGATCTATTATTGAATATTTGGAATATAACGATTAGTCGCGGATTTTCATTCGTTTCTCTATAATCTATAATTTAAGTATTTAAAACAACGCGTTTTTCTTCTTTCACCTATCAAAAACAATTGGTAAATAAATAGTTAATATCTAAACTAATATTGTTGTAAAAGTCAGTTTACGCCTAAAGCACTGAAGTGAATAAGATGAACTTTAATATACAGTAATAAGAAGCACATAAGAAGACTATTAAATCAAAATCTCCTGTTTGTTGGCCAGAAATATGGAAAAGCGCCCCTATTATTGGAGATCAAGTGAGATTCTTTAGTTTAACTTCTGTAAAGTTAAGTTGAAGATTATAGCTTTGTTTTTGAACTCTTTAATTATTTATTTTAGCCAAAAGTACGGGCCCTTTGTTAATTTGCTTTTTGTCTGTTTTAATTATACTGTTTGGAGGTTCTTAAACCTTATAAATCAGCCCAGTAGTAGTATAACATCGATATTTAAATAATAAACGTTATATAATCAACATTAACATTATGTATTGGTTTACAATTCTAAAGTTTTGTATACATAAAGTAAAAATAGACTTTATATTTTCGCTTATTTAGTCTAAATATAAAATTAATTCTATAGAGTTCAATTGGTGGGGTACGTACTATCATGATATTAACAATACTCATGTACACCTTTTGATAAACTGGAAGTATTGAGCTACATTTGCTCATATCTAATAAATTACTTTTTTATATATCTTACGTTATCTACAAACAGTTTAAGTAAACCTTAGCTGATTAACAGTTAAAAAAAGATTTGCACTAATTGACTTTTTATTCTTATTTCAAATTTTTAATTTTGATTATTCTGTGATCTGCGGAAGTATAATAAATATTTGAAATTGGAAAATGCTGTGATTATGACTAGACTGCCGCTGAACCTAGAACAGGTTAAGTAATAACCGGTACAAATTATTTTGTATCAGAGAATGATAAACATGACACATTTTTGCATATGGTACATTCATAACGTACAAATATGGTAACGTATTCATTTTTTGAAGTCAATTTCGTCTACTTAAAATGCAGCGTTGGGAGCCTTAATTTAGGTCCCGATAAGAAGATAACTTGACATACTTTTCAGGATTTATATAGAACAGTATTTTAATTGTTCATTTTATTAGTATGTATTTCATA
>JAOSYY010000013.1:8243988-8254752 GCA_025727935.1 Hebomoia glaucippe | reverse complement strand
ACAATACGTGCTGTGTCCAGGAGTACTGCCTTTTGCATCTGTCCCTTGATCCAACTATCTAGCGAGAGACTTTTTAGTATAATAATATATTATTATTATTATAGAAAAACTCTATGTTGTAATAAAAAAGGGTTAGTGAAAATATAAAAAAAATGATATAAGATGACTAAAATAAGTCGGTTTCAGTCTGAGCTTTTCCTTGATGGAAATTCATTAGAATCTCGTTTTTTGCCTCGTTTCGCTAGGTACGGTCGTTGCTACATGTATTTCCACTTACCCCCTATTATCTGTCACCTCAAAACTCAGCCCTATTTTACATAGATCATCCTTTACTTAAATCACCAGTGTTTTTGATAGACAGATAGATGAGCATAAAGCTCTCTAGATAAATATATATTTCAAATTTTTGCTTGTCTGTTTGCACCGGTTAACCTCTGAAATGGCAAGACCAATTTTGATGGGATATTCACTGTCAGATACCTCGTGTAATTAGAAGTAACTTCAGCATACTTAAAATCTGTTTATTATATAAATATAAAAAATATGAATTCCGCGCAGACGAAGTCGCAAGCACAGCAAGTTACTATTAATCTGTACCTACCTTCAAATACCTCTAAAAAAAGAGCTTAAATTTTGATATAAAAGCATATTGTGTCCAATAAGATACGCATTCAGTAAAAAGCAATGATTTAGTTATTAAGCTGTATTCTATAACAGATTTATAAAAAAAATTTCTGACTGCTCGTTCTGACTAATTTTCCAAACGGCGGAAACAAATTTTACAAAACTCTCACTGCTACATAGAGTATATAAGAACCACTTAAAGTTGCTTTTACTATCCATAACATATACATAATTTTATTTATTTATCGTTCATTCAAAATTCAAAATTAAAAATACACACGTATTCCTTAATAACCAATCAATTTAATTGTAAAGTGAATTTACAAAATCAATAATTTCAATTAGTTATTATCGGCAAGGGACATGGAAACTTACGCTAATTAACCTTCCTGTATTATACAGATTAAATGATGATTGAAAAACAAAAGCATCATCAAATAACAAACATAATTGAAAAATAAATTATTGAAATTATAACCAAAATGTCTTTAAGTTTTACGCTTTTGCTTTTGAAGTACTGTATGGATTAAGATAGATTTTGATATAAACATAGATGGGGCCACAGAGACAAATAATATAGGATATTTTTTTTCTTAAAATTTTAGGGAGCAAGGAGACGGGCAACTTCGTACGAAACTTTTTATTGCGTCGTAAGCTTAACTTTAAACTTTTCAGAAATATTTTTGATATCAGATGCCATAAATTTGTATATTAATTTTTTCGTACCACTCCCAATGACCCACTAAAATTATATGTAGTATGTATTCAAAAATCTGCATAGTCTGATTACTTAGTAATTAATATTTTCAACAACAATCTGAGCAACAATCTGATATAAATAAATTATTTTTTGTGCTAATGATTTATGTATCGGTCAAGAATAAGTATTGGTTAACAAAGTCAACATTGAATCCAGCAAACCCACTTGTAAAACTAAAAGAATATATTTTTTTAATATAAGATTGACTATTTAAAACTAAAATTAAATTTAAATTTCATGTAACTAGTTTTTATAAAGATTATATTTAGTATTAGTTCTAATGGAAGAATCGAACAGAACTTGCATTATTTCTTATAGATATTATTATTGTCACAGCTTGCAACCATAGGATAGGTTAGACTGACATAGGTTCCGATGGGAAATCGGAAATACACTTTGCAGACCATTGCGACTTTTACTTCTATATCAATAACTAGATATACAACATAATTAGCAATGGTTTTGAACAAAATCGCACCCAAAAATTTTTGATTACGTCTACGAGTTTCTTTGATAACTTTCTTAACTTCGAGAAGATTTTTTTAACTTGAAAGATTGAACAATTTTTTGTTGGGTGACATTTGTTTTCATTGAGCTGGATTTATTAGATTGGCTTCGAAGGCATGAATTTTTGACTTTGCTGAATAAATATTTATTTAATACCCGGACAATATAATTTGTAATTTATTTAGCAACTTCGTAACGGAAATTCGTAAAAGATGACTTCGTTTCAATTATCTTTCTTCGATTACAATAAAAAAGTTAGTTTAGAGTTTGCTATCGTAATTCGTAAGAAAAACTATAATGGAAAATTACGTAAAGTTTTTCATCTAATAAATGTATACTTCGAACGTTTGGAAAATTATAGGGTGAAGCGGAAATAATCTCCAATACATGTTAGTAGATTGCGTTAAAATTGGCCTCAAATAGCACTAAGCTAGGATTATTTTAATATTGATTTCTATTATACACATCTCATATTTTTTTCTTTTTTGGATCATATTTACCTTGAAATACAACAAAAATTCTGTGAAAATACGAATATGATAATTAAATGTTGAATAATGGTTGTACAAACATTCTATATTACGCTAGTTTCTGTCAGCAACTTCGCTCGCGTTATTTACAATTTTCACATCTTGGGTTACATTATTGGACTTTTAATACGGATCCCTAATTTTAAAAAAAATAAAATATAGCCTACAACCTTCCTCGATAAATTTACTATCCACCACTGAAAGAATATTTCAAATCGAACACTGGTTCTTGAGATTAGCGCCTTCAAACAAACAAACAAAAAACGAACTCTTCACCCTTATTATATTAGTATAGATAACCAGTTTTTAATGTCAATTATTTATTATTTCTACATCCTCCTGATTTCTTTTTCCAGAGATTCAAACCTTAGGCCTATATTATTATTCCCATACCACTAAGTTCAGGTACACAATACATTTAATATCTATTCTCTATTTATTCACACAATATTTTATACAGGCCCCATATTTTTATATTTATTGCATTTTTCCGTGATGGATCACGGGTATATTTCATTTAATATCGTAAAAGTTAATATTCAAAATCGCAATATAACGTGTTATAAAGGCAAAAATGTTCGTCCATATTGTACTGAGGTTTAAATGTCGTTAAATAAAAAAACCGCCTTCAACTGCGAAGCTAATTATTGATTAATAAGCTGCCCGTCAATTTTTTATTATATTTACATATCTTGATAGCAAATTAGACATAATTAAATTAAAATAGCAATCAAAATGGAAACGTCAGTTTTTTAAATATTCTAATGAAGAGACGAGATTCTTTAGTATCCTAGCATTTAGAGAACTTTTTCTGATCTACAAATCGGTCTTACCAAACAGTAATTAAGTCAATGTATAATATATAAAAAGCCTACTTTAAAAATTAAAACGCAATATTCAGATCAACCTTTACTAATATTATAAAGCGGAAAAGTTTGTTTGTTTATTGGAACGTTATTCTCAGGATGCGCTAGTCTGATACGAAATATTATTTCAGTGTTGGATAGTACATTTATCGAGATAGGCTATAGGCTATACTAAATTTTCAAAAAATTAGGGATCTTAATAAAAGTCCAATAATGTATCCCAGGATGTAAAAAATTGAAATCATCGCAAGCGAAGTCGCTGGCAGGAGCTACTTTTAATATAAAATAAATGGTTTATAATATTTTAATTAAATAATTCCTAAATAAATCTGATTGAAGACGTGAGATATAAATGTCACAAAAATATCGTAAAACATTATAGGTCTCGTTTAAAAATGTAGGTTAACTTAAAAAAAAATTAAAACAAGAGAAAATTTTATGTAAGATTTGTATGTAACTTTTCCTATCACCCAGATCTTGACTGATTTTACGTACTTGTAATTACTTGCGATTTTTACCGCTAAGAATAATACAAAATTGTTCCTTGAGTAAGACATTTCGTATATTTTATACCAGCTAATAAACTGTGTCAAATTTCATTTACACACATTATTCTCGTTGTGTGATTGAGTAAGAAACAACCAAACGTGCAAACTTCAAAAGTTATAATATTAGCTAGTATTTATAAATTTTTTGATTCAAAAATTTACTCACATGTGGATTACAATTTATATATATTTACTATTAAATACTCGATATCATCGAATAAAAGTACACATTTTGTTTGATGAAAATGGTAAATTATATAGGATACTTTTGAAAAACTGTATAATAACTAGTGTTATTTAATTTACCGTAGTCTCTTTCGCTACAAGTGTCTATTGACGTCAAAGATTACATAAGGTGACTTCCCATTTGCGTAATAAAATAGAAAAATGTTATGTTTCATTGTTTAAAGGACAAAAAGTAAATTTTCTAATTTTCCGATCTATCGCCGATGTTAAAACAAAGGGAAACCTTTTTGAATTAATTACTTGACTTGAAGTTAATCCGATAATATTAAAAGGCTCAAAGATTAAAATCACTGTCTCGTATCCATATTTTTATGATTTTTAGAACGAAATATCTTTTAGCTTCCTGCAATATTTCATTTTTTTACTGCAAACCACTCAATTTGTTTTTTTTTTTCTTTTGATAACGCAATAGAAATAGAATTACTACGCTCTATTGACTCTCTTTTACAGAAAAATAAAAGTAGAACACACTTAGGCAGCTAAGCAGTATACATCTGACTTGAAGGAATTACCACCTCCCTGTACAAGATCAGTTGCAAATAGAACGTAGTCTCGATCAGACTTCAATTATATTAAAATTAAATCACGCGATAGCCTCCAACGCGATATCGAACTTCAATTAAAAATTCTACTCCTATCTGTGGTCGCAAAAGTGCCAACATTATATTTTTAATCTATTAAAAATTGAAAAGGAGAAGTCTGTTAAACGAAGTTAAAATACCGCGAAGCTACCGTTCCATTTTCAAACAATTAGATTCCAGCCAGGAACGCAGACAAAAGAGGTCGTATTCGTTCGAAAATGAATTAATGTTCGTTAGTGGGATCAAAATGTCGACTACATGGATACCACCGGATATTGCCTCCGTCTGCGAGACGGCGCAGGCACCTTTGACACAGTGCTCCCAAACTGGCTACATGTTTTTAGCTCTAGTGGCACAATTATTCGGGAAATCCATCGACAATAGGTATTCAAAAGTGAACCCATATTCTAAGACTCACGATACATATTACAATGTGCAAAGGTTTCCATCGCACACCATTTCGGGAGCGTACGGATCGTTTCCGTCGTATCAATCAAACTTCGACTCACAGCCTCCGCACATAACGCCTGATTTACAATATTTAGATTTTCCGAAATTCGAGTTCGAAAATTCTTTCAATAGACAATATTCGAATAAAGAACCTATTTTTGCATTTGATTTTGACAAACGCTATGATTCTGATATTTTGGGTTCGAGTAAAATAGAGGTTAAGGAAAATCTTAAAGAGAAAAGGGAGAGAAAAAAAAGGAGTACGGAGAATTATGATTTCATCATTATCGGCGCTGGATCGGCTGGCTGTGTTTTAGCGAATAGACTGTCAGAAGTTAAAAAATGGAAGGTAAGACAATCTTTTCAGTTTCCTAATTTTTATAAGGCCACTTTTTTCCCTTTTACTGCATGAAAAGTTTTATAAAAAACTATTTATAATACATAATTATTCCTAATAGACCATGACACTGATATTTCTATATCATTAATTTTATTATTTTAGATTAAATTGTAATTATTTGATAATGTTGATATACACTTTAAAACTATTTATTACCAAATTGTATATAAAAATATATCTATGGATAATTCTGATGCCACCATAACAAATGTCGATTTCTTGTTATGAAAAGTATTTTTTTCCGCGTTATTCCTCCGGTTGAGTTATTTTAAAATACATATGACATCCTAACTTTTTAACAAAAGTTACATTAAGCAAAAACAATTAAATGTAAAAAATTTAGTAAAAAATTACATCATTTTTGCAACACTACAACTTTAAAACGAATTAAGGACATATGTTTTACTTTTTAATGTTTTAAAAATAGAATCCCGTCATAACGTTAACCTCTTTCGTGCCAAATTCGCATTTTTAAAAGTTTTCCAAACATTTCCTTTGGGATATATAATGTAAGAGCTGATTAGATCACAATTAAAGGAGTCAACTAGCGTTTCAAACGCATTGTGCTTTGAGCCGTGTAATAAAAGGTTAATTACTTAATCGCACCCAAAACACGTACACTGTTGCATCAAATTATAATGCTAGCTGCAGAGCCGTGACGAAATTTTAATCTGTGAACACTAGAACTGAGCTACGTAACGAATCTACAGAGAATCGTGCAGATAATAAATCTTTGTTAATAAAATATCGTAATAAAATTAATAGTGTTAACTTACCTAAACTTCGCTATTTTGCCTTCCTATATAATGTTATTGAATATCAAGATGTAGGTAGGTAAAAATACTTTTTAGTTCGAATAGATAAAAACTAGATAAGGTTATCTAGTTGGTCTATTTTTAACAAAATAGCAGACATACATTTAAATCGCTGTTTAAATTATGTAGTATTTAGTAGACATATTTAAGTTAAAATATATATATTAGATTTTCTTCGTACACTTTTCATATATATCTTGCTACTACTTAAAAATAGACTAAAAATACCGTTCAACACCGTTAAATTAACTTTAAGAACTAAAATTAATAATACATACTATAATATTAAAATGCGATACGAAAAATAAAAGTACATTGAAAACGTGTAAAAAATGACATATAAGGTATCATAAACACTTGCATAATGGTATTGTGTAATGTCGTGGGGAAAATCACACGATTCTTATCCGATTGGCTTTAATGATATGTTGATAAAGTTCAGAATGTATTTTTAGTAATTTGTCATTTGTTTATTCATTCTCCTTGAATATGTGACAGTAAATAGTTATTTTGTTTGAACGCGCTAATGTCAGGAAGCGCTGGTCCGATTCGAAAAAATGTTTCTGTGTTGGATAGTACATTTATCGAGAAAGCTATAGGCTATATTAGGTTTTCAGAAAACATAGGGATCCTTACTCAAAGGCCAATAATGTTAAAATCGAAATGAACGCGAACGAAGCCGCTGGCAAAAGCTAAGTAGTCCATAATTAAAATAGCAATTCCTAGAATTACGAATATTATACTGATATCCTAAGATGGCAGATACACAAGCAATCATATATTGCCGTAAATTTTGTCTCATTTAAACACGAAACCCATCATAACATGCAATTAAAAGTTTGGAAACGTGTTAGCGAAGTTTTTTCCAGAAATTACTTTTTAAGTTTTCCGAAGATTTTCATAAATTCTAATGGATTTGTTTACTCCTTGTTATTTTTTATTTTTATTCGACAGAAGCGCATAAAGGTTTATTAAAAATACCTTCGGTATATGACATAGTTAATCAAGTCAGTTATTTATATATTAGTAACAGGAAGAAAAGCCCTCCTTCTATATTATGGAAATATATTTATAATACAAGCTTTTTCCCGTGGCTTCGCTCGTGTTCATGTCGATTTTAGCAACCACTTTTAGGTCATTAATACTTTCATTGAATGTGTACATTATGATACAGGATGTTTGGGAACTGCTCCCGAACACAAAGACTTGATTGATAGTACTCATGACACCATTGATGAACGGACGGAAGAAATTCGATCCTGACTAAAAAAAGACATATTTTTAACAATTTTTATTAGCATTATTTACGCTCCATCTTGTAAATACAGCTAAATGAAACGATAGTTTTCGACGTTTTTACGATTCACTACTTAATTAAAAAAACGAACCATTAATGATGTATGATAACAAAAACAGCTGGACTAACATGATGGAGCGAAATAACGTTAAGAAAACGTTTTAAACATGTGATTTTTTTTTAGTTAGGATCGAATTTTATTCCTTTCCTTCATCAAAGGTGTCAATGGTACTAGCACCTGTCTCCGTTTTCGGAAGCAGTCCCAAAACACCCTGTATAATAA
The DNA here is from genome assembly GCA_025727935.1 of Hebomoia glaucippe. Classification (NCBI taxonomy): domain Eukaryota; kingdom Metazoa; phylum Arthropoda; class Insecta; order Lepidoptera; family Pieridae; genus Hebomoia; species Hebomoia glaucippe. The sequence goes on along the minus strand of JAOSYY010000013.1, from coordinate 8,246,845 downwards.
TATATACATTCAAAGAAAGTATTAATCACCTAAACGTGGTTGCTAAAATCGACATTAACGCGAGCAAAGCCACGGGAAAATGCTTGTGTTATAAATAATCCTTAATACAGTAGGAGGGCTTTTCGTCTGCTCACTGCGAAGAACAAATAAATTGGTACAAGTTTTTACGAAATTTAATTAAATATTAATCATATATAACTCACACTAATTGATAAAAATTGCTACAACCTAAGTCTTAGACAGAATGTTATAAATACCTAAAAATCTTTTTAAGTACTCCCATTACTAATAGAAATGCAAATACTTAATTGCAATATTAAAATTAGCTTTTGCCCGTGGCTTCGCTTGTGTTCGAGTCGATTTTGTCAACCCATTGTTACATCATTCGACACGCGTTATTTACTGATTTATTACATGTGTTGATAAAGAATGGATTTTATATAGCTCACAGAAACTGGATTTTTCCATTCTTCGTAGTAAACGGACGGCATAATTTTCTATAGCTTAAAAGTTAAAATGATAGGATATTACAATTATCGACCATTATAATAAGCCTTAGAAAACGTACTTGTTTGCATTTAATTGTTGGGTCAATCAATTTTTATTAATCTACTACTAATTGCTCTAAGTAGTTGAAACTTAATATGTACAAATATACGTCATTCCTATGGCAATGTTATTTGATACGCGAAACGAACCTTGGCGCCAGGAAATCAATGTTTTTGGCTTTTATTAAAACTATAGTTTATTAATACATTTAGGATGTCAAAGAAAACGTAAACTCTTAAAACATAATAAATTCTGTCTGGAAAAATATTTTCCTGAGCAAAGTCAATTAAAGCAATGAAGTGAAGCGTGACGTGAGGTCAAGGTTGCTTACAAAATTAATCTTGACATTGAAAAAAAATAATTTCTTTATTTTGCAACAGCCACAAGAAAGAAGTAGGTTTTTAGGTTATTCCAATTTCCGATATCGTTAATTAATCTGTGTTTTCAAAATTTCGGATTTTACGATAATTTTGGGAGCTATCGCAATAAACACTTTGCATTTGGAATTTAATTTGAGCATATTTAGATTATTTACACTATACTATAAATACTAAGTGGTTTTTATTCCATGGATTCAACCGTGTACTCTATACTGAGATTTTTTTACTATAGATATCTAAATGAGAAACATATTTTCGAAATAACGTTGTTATATATACCTTGTATAACTTAGTATAAGCATTATATTTGACTCTATATATTCAGAATACCAGCCCCTGTGAAAAAACTTCACACATACAAACATTATTTGACACAGACCTAAGTCCGTGCCACCACTAAGATGCAAATTTTAAAACTGAATTTAAACCATAGATACCGGGTTCAACACAAAGTATATCTTACTTTAATTAAATCAAAATACTATTAACAAGTTCCAATAAACGCCGCTTCAAAGTGGAACAATGACATAGAAATCCGAGAGTGAAAAAGTTTTACAATCCGAGTTCTTAGCTTGTTTTTCGCAGATCCCACGGCTTAACTGCAAAAACCGTTTAAAACCGCGTTCAACTTTACTTAACTATGCCAACTTTACAGGGGACTGGAGGGAATGTGTTTCTTTTAGATACAATGTATTTTATGCTAAACGAGAAAAAATTCGATTAGTTTTTAGACTCAACGTAGGAATCGTACTAAGCGTAAATCTTTTAATTTTAATCAATACTACAAATTTTTCAATTAGCCTGTATTCTGTCTTTTCCACAGCATATATGAAAATTCTTATTCAAAACTTTATGTTAAAATAAATATCGTTTTGCCGTTAAAAATGCCTAATAGATATCTTATAATATTAAAATATCTGGCAGAGAAAGTTATATCGAGATCGGTCTAGCCTCCTTGGAGATCACATAGAAAAATTGTATCAAATGTCTTTTTATTATAGTCGTTAATACCTAAAATTGGAAAAACTTATTATTCTGTAACAAATAGACAATTTAATTTTTTTATTAGTATAGCCAAAAGTAATTTCAAATATTTGAAAAACATTCATAGATGGAAAAATCGTGAAGCGCTAGGCGCGTTTCGATTTCAGTGTATGATTTTCCGAATACAAAAAATAAAAATAAGTAATGCCGGCAGCAGAACTTCCTAAAATGCCTTATGATGTAAATATGGCTTAGGTCTTGAGGTTGGCAATGTGTCTTCTAGATCTAATGGTCTTGGAGGTGTCCCTGGGTGACAGGAATCGCTTAGTATAAGTGAACTGTATGCTCGTTTTCCTTCTTATAGCAAAAAAATATTCAAAATGTGAGTATGTGACAAAATGTTATTTAAAAATATAAAGGAGTTAAAAACACTGAAAACTTGTTTCGAGCATTACCCGAAACACCACGCGTTTTATGATAACAGCTATTTGCCACGATTTTCCTATTTCCAAACATTTTCCACATATTTTTCAAGTATTCACGTTATAACAACATTTATGGGGATATAGCGATGTAACATGAAAACAAGGCTTAGAGTGAATCGAATCCAGTTTCATCCAATGATATTTCGTTGCGAAGTCTTAAAAATTTTCCGTATTTTTCCGAACGGAAATTTTCTGTTTTTTCGTGACGCTGTGTTATTGAATTGTCTCTGTACACGAGTTATCTTATAAACAAGTAAGCGATTTTTTCTAGACAATTGAGACATTCTACAAACTACAGTTTACAATAAACATAACAATCTCGAATTAAAATAGTATTAGATAAATGTGAATTAGTAAACCGAAACACAACTTTTAATTTTACTTACTTTTATGTTCAAAGTTTGATTTTATTCATTAATGATGGTGCAGGGATGGTGATCACTTGCGTCACATATAAAA